>JAAEAF010013761.1:0-89086 GCA_011037195.1 Triatoma infestans | reverse complement strand
ACGATCATCATTTACTCCGCCTCTGTAGAAGACTGTCATCCGCCTCCCTTCCTTATGGCTTTCACCTGTATTGCTCCCGAAGGATCACCAGTTCACGCGGCTTCTCATAGACGACGCCCACGCGCTCTTGCTGCACGCTAGGGCGCTGGCTACACATGCCTACTTGCGCAGGTATTATTGGATATTAGGCGGGCGCAACGTAGTGCGTCATCGCATCGACCGCTGTAATAAATGCTTCACTACTAAGCCTCGCCCCATTATCCAACTCCTGGGCGGCTTGCCCCCCAAACGCATCACCGCTGCTACCGCCTCCACCATCACCGGTGTGGATTTTGACGGTCCTTTCAACATTTCGAACGCACGGCTCCGTGGTGCCGTTGATACCAAAGGTTATTTGATAGACCTATTTGCTTCGCTATCAAGGCCGTTCACTTTGAAATAGCTTCTGATCTTTCCACTTCGGCGTACCTAGGCGCGCTTCGCCGCTTCACCGCTTGCCGAGGGCTCCCCACAACCATCTTTCCGGACAACAGGACCAATTTTGTGGGGGCCCATAACGAACTTGGAGAGCTCGGCCGCCTACTCTGCAATGACTAGCATCAGCAGCCCGTCTGCCGCGCTGCCTCGGCGGTAGGTATTGACTGGCGCTTCATTCCTCCCGCAAGTCCACACTTCGGAGGCCTTTGGGAGGCCGCTATAAAATCGGCCAAGCATCACCTCACCCGTGTTATGGGTGACATATTAAGAGTTCCTCACCGTCATTACTGACATCGAGTCCATCCTGAACTCACGCCCCCTGTGCGCCCTCTCTTCAGATACCTCTGATCCTGAACCTCTATTCCTGGCCACTTCCTGGTTTTCCGCCCCCTAACCGCTCCTCCTGAGCGTGATGTCACCACTCTCAGCATCAACCGCCTTTCCCGTTGGCAACTTACCCAGCGTATTCAGCAGGACTTCTGGAAGCGCTGGCGCGAAGAGTACCTGCACACGCTTCGACAGCGTACTAAATGGCTTCTTCCGGCCACGAAGGTCGCTCCAGGCACTGTCGTCCTTGTGCATCAGGACAACGTTCCACCCCGTCAATGGCCGCTCGGTCGCATCACCACCCTGCATCCCGGCCGCGATTACATCAACCGCGTTGCGGATGTCCGAACCGCTTCCGGCGTAATTCGCCGCCCCTTAGCCAAGCTTTGTCCATTACCCTCCCAATAAATTCTGAAGCTGATGCTTCAGGGCGGGCGGGATGTTGCGTCATCTTGCCAGATTTTGTCTGTATTGGTAACTTCCGCGTGCGCCCGCGTCGTCCGGCCAGACATCCTGATTCTCCCCTTTTTAATTCTCTCCCGCCAATTCTCTGGCGCGTTCGCGCCTTCTCTCGCGTCTCCGGACATTGGTTTCTCCTCCACAGCCACCCCCTTTTTCATGGTTAATCATCCCTTTACTTCACTTGTCGTTTGGCTCGTTTCACGTGCATATTGTGTTTCGTTCTTTGCGTCAGAATCTTTACTACTATATTTCAACTGCTTCACCATTAAGTTTCACCGCCTCCACGGGTGTATTGTGTTACCAACACAGGCCTTTCATCTCTGCCTTCAACCAGCTTCCGAGAGGTCTTATTCGCATCAACGAACGCAAGCTTCCGTACCGCTTCATTCACCAATTACCTTTCCCGCAACTTCCCTTCATACACACCCGTACACGAACATATTTACACATATACACAGCCTCCTTCGTACCCTTTTACGCTTCATAGTGCCCTTCACAGCTTCTCCAACGCAACATATGCTTCTCATTCATCCTAATCGCATCACCAACAAGGTAAGCCAATCAAAACTTTATTGCTTTGTTAAGTTTCATAATTGTGTCCTTCATTAAGCTCCTCTTACGCTTCCGAGTTCACGCCTACGTGGTACACATTTCTTAATTTTGCTTATTAGCCCCATACCATACAAACCTAAGAGAGTAAATGAATCCTCTTATTAAATTTAAATTTTAAATTTTTTTAAACAAATTGTTGTTGGTTTTTAGCAAAGACGTCTAGTTGTACCAAGCTCTTGGTTTCAACCGCATCCAACACTTCATGGCTTTAATATTGTGAGAGAAGCCAGGACTAAAAGAGAAAATACTTCAATCCCTATGAAAGTAGTTGGCAAATTTACTATTCATTATATGAATAATGTAACTCCACCAATAATTAAACATATTGTAAGGAAATATCTTAGATCGGTGTGGATAAAAAGGAAGAACGAACAGAAATACGAAGATGACAATCGCCTGTACATGGTAATAAATAATTGTAATGTGGATAAAGCGAGTAACTATGGAAGCAATAAAAAATATGATAGAATACAATTAATTAAATTTTTATAAAAATATCTATAAGTTTGTGTTGTGCATTTCTGTGCGAGAAATTAACTGCCTGTTTTATGTTGAGGAAGAAGTCTTTTCGTTTCCACGTAGCGTAAAAAGCCTAGAAATATTACAGTGATGGCAGCGTTGGGATCTTGGGTTGAGTTCTGATGTTCCACTGGGTGCTGTATGTGATACCCTGGGTGGAAGGCCTGGAGGACAGCCGCTGGGTTCCTTTATAGAACGATGGAGTTTTCGCCCAAGATCTACAGCCTACGGTGGAGTAGTAGAGTATGTAAGTGGCCGGTAGTTGACGGGTCGTCGATTGTTTGAGAAGGGAAAAATGTTATGTGTGTCCCTTCCCGTAGAAATAAATGAATAAATGTTCTGCAAGTAATTGCATTTTTATTACGAGCAAGGGTAGGAATTATTCCCACTGCTCTACACAAATATATATTATAATACGAGTATATTCGTTCATACTTCATGACACACAATTATTGGCATATTTCTAGCATTATGAAATTTTCATGATAACTCGCTAAGAAGTATTTTTTGATAAACTCAGTACAGCACATTTGCAATAAAATAAGCCAACAATGGGACGGGTTCAGCTTAGTGGCAGAGTGCTGGATTCGAATCAGCAATGCTGCCTTTATTCTCTAGGAACTTCTTCAGCCTGTCCCAAATGACCCAGAAGTTGGCGCACCTTAAAAAAACAACAAAAAAACATTCATTTTCAGAGCGAAAAATGCAAGAAGTATTGCGTCTGAAAAAATCTGACATGAAACACTCACACAACAGCCTCTTATTCAATTTGATATTGTTTATACAATTATATAATTGTCAAATTTTCTTGAAACTAGAGATTTTTCCGTATACATTAAAATAAAGGTTAAAATAATGGGGATACATGTAGCCACCCAAGGCAGGCAAAGTTGATATGATTACTTTATAACCCAGAAAACAGCGCCAATAACATAGAACAATCCTAAATACTTAAAAATTTAACTCGCAGATTCTTTAGGAACCTTGAAATAATTTTTTCCAGAAAATATTCCAATAAAAATGGTCTGTTAATATCTGCGTCCATAGTATTCCAAGTTTAAAGAAAATCCTCTTAGCCGTTTCCGTGAAAATTCTAAAAATCTCAAAAAGGTTTACTGTACAGTCACACTTCAGGTTAACCTTCGATTGGGTTGCATGTTGACGGAATTGTAGGCCGTTTAACCGCAGGAGTCCTAATAAGGTAATCTTGCGTTTCCAGGGGCACTACTAGGAAGCGATCTACATCACCCCCTAAGGATAAAGAAATATCAAGGTAGGAAACATGCGGTCATTATAGTTGATTAGCAGTCTACTACCGTCGCCCTAATAAATCTTGGCCACAGTGATACTTGGTGATGGGTGATTACCTACCAGTGGGTTCCTAGCCACTGGGGAATCGAGGATAACGAAAGAGCGGATCATTTGGCAAAAGAAGGATGCTTAATGGATCAGCCCGTCGGACTTGTGGCGTACAGGACTATAGGTCCCTGGTCAACAGCACCATGAAGGAGATGCTGAGTGATTTACACAAACATCAGGCAGAAGGAAAAGCCTGGGCTACTCTGTTATATCGAGCGATCCCTAGTCACTTTTCTCGGCATGTGTTCACTGCCAAGTTCACAATGACGACTCGCCATGGCTACCTACGCGAACACTTGCATAGGATTGGAGTGGTGCAAAATGCCGGATGCCCGCTTTGCAACGATGGCACACTGAACGGTGAGCACCTTGCTATGTGCCAAGCTCTATACCAGCAGCATGAGGATGCTGCCGAACAAGACCCCTATTACGCTATGGCTAAATTGCGTTGGATAAAGAAAAAAAAACTTCAGGTTAACAAATTTTCTTCAAATTTGGAATTCTACCAATACTTCGAAAGTCCCATAATATTAAACAGGTGATAAAACCATACATTGCATTGAAAGGATACTTTAGAGGACACTTTAACGAGATTGCTCATTTGTTTGAAATTAAATTAACATTCCCACTCCATTCTCCATTCTGGGCACACCTTGGCTAAGATTTCAGTCTGAAAGTCTGATGGACTTTTCCAAGAGATATGCATGCCGAGCCAGCATACTTGATGTATACACTACCCCCCATACCAGTACAAGTTCTAGAGCCATGTGTATGAGGCACCATTTTTTCCTCGTATGCGAATCAGCATGGTAGTTAGGATACACGTCTGACATTATCAGCCCGAACTTACATTTAAAAGGGTTCATCAGATCTGGTCCCACAAATAATTGTGGGATTTTCTTTAATTACCGTATCAATTTTCCAAGCTCCTTGAAGTTTTGTCGCAGATCATGGTTTACTACATTTATTTAATCATAGAGTTTAGAGGATGTAATGTTCAAATTTAACTTTCATGAAAGTAATAGAAGTTGCAATGTAGACCAAAACTTTCATTATCCACGAAAAAAAAAAAATTACAAATATCAATTATGGTATATTTTATTTTATTTTTATTTTCTAGTTGAAGATGACATACTCAACAAGGCCATGGCTAGCTCAAACCAAGCATCCATTAATTTCAAAAATTAAGAAAGTTCTCTACTACCTTTATGGAAGGAAACCTTATTATTGTTCTTTTGATTGCTTTGCATCACCAATCGTACCAGTACTTCAGGTAAATAAATTATAAATATAACATTATGATGGTGTGAATTATATGTACTTGCAGCAGTTTTCTACATTTATGTATAGTAAGCTGATGACTGTTGCCGTGGTCTTGTTGATAAAGCTGGCTTAACAGTCACCATCAGGCTTCTCTAAATTCCCCACAACTAGGTACTTAAAATAATTTTTTTCGGAAAATGTTGCAAATAAAAGTGATAGGTATTTTTTTTAAGTGTAAATGGTATACGAAGATAAAAGAAAAAAAGGTGGGGGGAGGAGCCTTTGTTGAAAAAATCACAAAAAAAAGAAAAAAAAAAATTCAGTAAAGTGCCCTTCGGTTGATGGAATTCGCCCGAAAACTTCATCTCAAGTGCAGTTGTAATACCTTAACGGAATACCAAGTTGGAGCTTCCAGTCATTTTTCATTTTTTAAGATATTTTGTTCCTCCCTCTCAATCATGTATTTCCAGTTAAACCTCAATTTCTCTAAGAAATTTCATAATCTGAATAGGTTCTAAGTAGGATATTTCTTGTCTTAGTAACCCAGGCTTTTAACCTTCCATAAATGATTGTAACGCTTTCCGGCAGTTTGTATATTGGAATCTTCTCCATCTCGCCATAGAATCCAACAGGAAATATTGTTCTAGGGCAAGCTCCTATAGATGCCCGTGTGGAAACTTGTTATCATATGCAGTCTATTTTTACCCAGACGCATGCCTCAAGATTTGAAATAACATTTATAATTACAAATACATTAATTTACAAGTATGAAATTGATTTATTTGTTATTATCCCCTTTTTTCCAGGCATTAACAAATAAACCTTTCTGTGCCATTGCATTCCCAAATAATAGATTTAACAAGTTTATACCAAATAAAGTTGAAAAATATTCACTTGAACATTTCCGGAGAAACGTAAGTATTATATAAATAAAAAACAATCACACTGTAATTTGTATCGACATTTTGCGATTTCTATAATTTTATTTTATTTTGTTTACTCTTTATTCTGCTTTACTTATTCACTATCTAGTTAATTTTTAATTCTAACCTACAAACTTGATCTCATTCAAATTTAGCAAAACCTAGTCATTATGGATAACAACAATAAGAATAGTAATTACAACTACCACTTACACTTTTATATTCCAACTATAACTTCATTAGTTGTAAAACATAATTGCAAAAACAACTACCACATGGATAATGGCAGAAAAATGAAATAATAAGATATATATATATATATAATATAAATCATTTCTGTTAATGATTTTTAGGTAAATTTCGCAATTGCTGTGTTAAGGTCATTAAAAAATGTTGCCTCAAAACAGTTAGTGAATCAATTTGAAAGACAATCCAAACTGTTACGTAGAGAAGGCGAAAATCGTATTCAATTATCTCAGTATAAAAACTATGAAGGAATATTAAATTTTGCTTATCATGGCCTGTACTCCAAGTTCAAGAGACACTATAGACCACGTCCTACACAACTTACAAAGGTATTAAATTAATAATTATTAAGAGTTTTAATGGGCTTCATAATGGTAGCCATGTCTTCAGCTGTGAGTGGGTTTTGTGAAACGCTAAATCATGTAATGTAGAAGACATCTTTGTGTCCTCTGTATACATATTTGGTAGCATAAAAAACTTCGTTGTGGAAAGATTGTGGGAAACAAATTATTTATAGACCAAATTCACATTTAAAGGCGTCTGGACAAGTTTTGTTTAAAAAATATGTTCCATTTTAAAATTATGCTTTGTTATGAATACTGGGTGTAAGTGGGATAAACCCATGGAGAGGATGAAGCTAGAGAATTTGGCCGCAGTAGGCGAACAGGGGACAGAGTTTCCTATTTAGGTTAAACTATATTGGGAATCAAAAGGACGATACAGTAACACCAAACAAATAAATCTTTGTGGAACACTTAGGTCTTCGGGTAGAGACCGCGTCAGTGATTTGTTGTAAACCGACGTTTTGCCCATTTCTTGTCAGTGTTGTTTCAGCTTTAGAGGTGACATTACCCAGAAGAAACTCGAGGTTTACAACAAACCACTGACGCGGTCTCAACTCGAAGTCCCTAAGTATTTCACACGACAATGGCCGCGGAAGACTGAAAGAGTATATAAATCTTTAATCTTTTATGCTTTCGGGCATTATCAAGTAAAACAAGTCTTCGGATAGAGTTATAAAGTGTTTACGAGTATTAAGAAATTGACGTTTCGTCCATATTGCAATAGGCTTCTTCAAAGTTGTGTTGACTTAAATGCTATATCAATACTAGCAACAAAGTGAATAATAGTAGAAAAAGCAGGAGAGGGTCGGGGCCTACCCTCCCTCCATCTTGCACAAAATAGTGTAGGTAGCGAACAGGGCATAAGTTTTCCTCCAATGTATGTGATTAGCTGTTGGGTAACTAAGTCTAGATCTCCCCTTCTACTACCTTTTTAGTCAAAATTGTAGCCTTGTTTTGCTCTGGAAAACCGTTAATTATTTTTTGCATGCCTATTTGTAGTCGGATATTTTAACGGTGTAGATTTCCGTTACTATGTTAGACAAAATGTATATGTTCTATATTTTTAGTAGATAGCTGCTTTCAGAAGAAAAAAAATTAAAATAAATTAATTCGTGTATTGACACAAGAATTCTATTACATACTCGAAACAACCATGTGTGTTTCAAATGGGCGATATGTGATTTGTCTTCCTTCAACTGCCTTTCAGGAAAAGCTTGAAGGGCTGTAGCTCATGAAACGTTGACGTAAAAATAGAAGCGGAGCAACTCAAGGTAATTACAGGGCACTTAAAGTAAATGATATGAAAGAGAAACCCTTGGACAAATAAATAAAGGCACCTGGTCTCTAGATAGTGTTGCCCAGTGTTAATATAACCAGGGTAATCAGTGCAATTAATATAATCAATTAATAATTAATTGCATTAATAAATTAATGCAATTATAAATCAATTAATATAAACCAGGGTAACCACTGGATAACGCATCACATCGCTGGGGAACCATGTCTGTGTAATTACAAAACTACCTAAGACTCCACTGATGTTCGATCGCTTTAAGAAATTTAACCTTGCAACTAAAATTAATTGAATTGGTAAATTTAGCTGATATATGTACATGAATACACATTAAAAACTTATCTGATCAGCAGGACTGTGGGTTAAAATGTGTTGACGATATAATGTAAGATTACCTTGGCAAAAGATAACATAAGAATGATATATAATAATAAACCAATAAATGAATTTAGGAAAAATTGAAACGAGTATATAATATTACCAAGTTAACTCCAAATAAAAGCTGAATGAAATAGTCTCTGCTGCAGATTGAAATTTGGTGTTATTTTCCACAAACTATTTTCACGAAAGCACAGTTGAATGAATAACAACAATGGGTGGTTAAAATGAAAAACTTAAGGCCTTATTTGAATTAAAAGATAGCTCTAGTCAGCGATTTTACATAAAAAGAAGTGCAGAGAGTCAACAGTAGTATCGGAAATCGTAATGTGGTACTGATTGAAACTAGAAGTTGTATAGCTCGGCAACTTAGTTCGGGCATGAAAATGGCTGTTAAGCTCCGCCCATTACCAGCTTTCTAGTAGTTGTGACATCATTTGACTCCGCCCCCAGGTTCCAAAACTAAGTTGCCGAGCTATAACTACGAAGTTGTATTTCCCTATGAATTGTGTAAATATACATCCACACACACACAAGGAAAGCGGTGTTCTCATTGGCAGCTGGTGATCGTCACCTTGTGTAGTGCGCCCAGACTTGAATCAATAGAATTAAGAACTAATCAAGAAAAAAAAGATATAATATATTTAAACAATAAAAATTAGTTTTAAACTTTGAAAAGTGCATTCCTTATTATAAAGAAAAATATAGAGACCGACATGGGGATAGGGAATACACTGTTCACAGCCTATGGTTTGGGGCTAGAGGTTACCATCGCGCAGACAAGTCGAAGTTTTCTTGACGAGGTCGGTATTGACTCGTCTAAATTGACAAGCCTAGTAGAGTCAATGATTACATAGCAATAGTAACATATAATATAATTGTTTTGTAATGGGTCAGGGAACCAAAAACGAAAATCACATTTGTAAAGTATAATTGCTCTAGCGAGATTTAAGTTTTAATGTTTTCTGCTACAACCATTTTTAAAATATTTGATTTTATAATATTTGAATACCTGATCAGGGTTTTTAATTTTGATTATAGTTTGAATTTTAAACAAAACATGAAATTCACTATTCCATACACTTTTCTCCTTTTTTAACTTTTTACCGGTAATTAGCTTTTAAGCACCATGTCACTCACACTGACTTTTAATCTCTCTAATAACTTTCTCCACACTCTACTTCATATTACTTAGTATATTATTTCCGTGAGTTCCCGCTAGATGGCAGGGACTTTGCCGCGAAGACGAATTACCCCGTTACACAATATACAATATAGCCATTAATTCTTTTTTTTTATTTTAGTATATAATGTTCCCACTTAACAAATTGTTTTATTTACTTCCGGCTCTATGCTGCTCGTGCGTATGTTTTTGTTTCCACAACACTTCTTGACGTGACACGCTTTAATCTGGTCGCTTTTATTTTTTTCTTTCTCTTTCTATATTTTTTATTTTATTATCTTCGTATCGTTGTCTTACGATAGATCAGAAGGCTGTGTTTATTGCAGCTCAGCAAAGTTGAGCAAAGTTAATGTTTTCCAGCGCACCCAACCACCAGGGCAAGTTATATATTATATTAAAAAACTTTCAACTAGAGCACATTATTATTTCCTCATCATTATTTTCCTTTTACAGATTAAATTAGTGAAAACTGATGGAACCTCAACAAAGCTTTTTGGCTATTTGAATGAAAATATTAAAAAAGAAAGAGCTCCACATGGCAAGGTCAGTACAATGTTTTTATCACAATTTTTTACATTTGTGGCACTAAGCTCTTCAAATCAATAATTAGCTCTTAAAGTAATAATTTCCTGTTCGTGGAGTGCTGATGTACTGCAAACTTAGAATTATGTGTAAAAACTGTTGCTATTGACAAGAATATATTAATTACAGGCTGGGAATCTTGATGACGCTTCCAGTGTAATGAGTCTAGAATACATAAGAAGTGACGTGGACGTTCAATCAGATGGAGACCTTAAGCGTATAAATCATGAAGATTATACTGAAGTTGAAAAGAAATTGTTGGACATGCCTGATTGGAGCAGATGTAAGAAATTTATTAAAAACATGCTAAAATCAGCGATGAGAAGAGGGGTAAGTATGAGCAAGTTTAATGTACTAACAATTTAAATATGTGTAAATACTTTTGTTCAACTTTATATTTCCTAAATTCATATCATGACAGATATCTAGGGAATCGCTAAAAAATCATTTTACACTATATGACGAAGAAGAATCCTTTCAAAATTACATAAATCGATTTGAAACGTAGGTTTCATTTATCTTGGCGGCATATTAATCATAAGCATGATGTTTTTATATTTTTATGTTGCACTGAAAATTGTACGATTTTTCGTGCTCAGGGGATTTTAAAATATGTATTTCCGATGTAAACTCAACGAATACTGTACTTCCTCTTTCAAAAGTAAAAATGTAATCTGTGTTAAAAATGTTCGGCCGAATTAATTTGATAAAGTTGAACTTTCCCAAAAATGCATATTTTGAGGTCCTGTAAGTAAGGAAAAATGTTTTTATGTTTTTTAGTCTGCCTCTATCTGTTTGCCCTTGATTCACTCCTTGCTCTACCCTTTTCGCACGTATATATATATATATATATATAATTTATGGGTTTGTTTGTGTATGAATAGCATAACCCAAACTAGCAGGAAGTCAAAGTTGATATTAAATTTTGATTACAACCATGGGACCCAACAAGAACGCTACTTATATGTAGGCCTATCATGTTTATTTCAAACATTCCCGAGAGAAATTGATTTTAATGGGTTCTGAGGAAGTAGGGGTGTTAGGAATCGTATAAAGTGCCATTTCTACAAAATGTACAGTTCAGATTCGGTTCGACATTAGATTAACGACATCCAACTTTAGTAAAAATTTTATTTCCGAAGATAATCCTGTCATTCAGATGTAGTGAGAGTTGCAGCAAGAGAAAGTTTTATTCCTTTTTTTTTTTTTTAAATAGTTTCACTTTTTATTTTCGTTCATTTATTATTTCATTATTTATTTTCAGTTTAAAAGAATGCGCAAAAGAACTGTTCGACGTCTGCGAAAAATATTACGACGTACATTTCCTATTTATATACAAAGAAGAAAAAGAACAAAATTTGGAGATCTCGCAAATGAAATAGGAATGGAGCATTTGAAGTACCCACCACCGGTTGTTAATGTAAGTTTTTTTAGACTTAGATATATATTGGCTGAGTATAGTGCTGGATTGGAAGGGGAGGCTTCGGATTCCAATTCCAAGCAGCGCTTAGATTTTCTTGCTCTTGGAACAACATTTCCCACTGTCCGGTGATGGACAATATTGTCTGTAAAGAGAAAACATTGTCCAGAGGTGGCACGCTACTAAAAAAAAAAAAAAAAAATGCAAATAAAATAAAGTTGAATATTCTATGTATTATCAAGAATTATTAGCTGTAAATCTAACTATTAGGACTCAGAAGCGTTTATTTTGAAGATTCAATAGATAGAGTAATTATATATATTAAAAAATACTGACTATTGAGACTGGTTCTGCCAGAGCCAGTTCACCCGTATATTTATAGTAGAACCAGAGAGAACACAAGGAACCCTCTTACTATTGCTAGGGGTCATGCCGGATGCCTTTTATAGAGTCTGTGAGACAGAAGAGGAAACACCCATTCATCTTATGACAGACTGTTTTGGTTGTGAGGAAATTAGATACTTTTCATCGGAACAGGATGTCTGTAGAAGAGATAAGGCTATTTCTCTTTATAAGACGCGGGTCCGGATATTTGATCTAGACCCGGTTTATTATTTTTCTTAGGGTAGCTATACGGTTGCATCGTCCACCCCCCTCCCGACAAATGGTAATAATTACCTATTGGCTCATACATACCATGGTATTTATAATCATCTCTGCAACAACACTATAGCTAGAATACATTATATTTTCACACATAAATGTTACTGCGAGACCAATAAAGGCTATCGCATTCTAGGCCCAACTTCTTCACATGGCCTCTGAGTCTACAAGGCATCGTAAGGAAGCCCATCAGAATGCGAAGCTGCCTTAGATCTGTTTGCTTTCTTGACTTCTTTCTTTTTCCGAACAGACTAGACTTGACTTCTTTCTACCCGAATAGAATATTTAGAATAGGTTATTTATCGCAAAAAAAATGAAGGGGTATATGCGCTTGTCCTTGCCAAGGCAGCCTGGCTATCGGATTGTTTCAGAATCTCCTGATTCCGATACTTCCTGTCGAAGTTGAATTGGTCACATCCTCCAGTTGACTTAATTGCCGTTTGGAAGACGTGCTGGGAAAATTGTCCATCGGGCTCGCATCGTTGAACAAAACAATAAACAAAAGAAAAGAAAAAGAAGCTTATTCACGCAAAACTTGTATTAATCAGCTTGTTTATAAATGCTAATTTGTTATAGAGAGTTTCAAACAACAATTTCGGTTAATCTGTACACTGTCGAATACGTTAAACTTTTGTTAGGTTACCGTATAAGTTTGTTGTTTAATATATTTCAAAAAAATTGCTTGTCTGGGGAGGGGAGAATAAAAAATAAACAAGAAGTACAAGAGGCTTGCAAATTTGCTAAAAATTTAACAAGGGCTCGGCGTTGGCCTACCACTCATAACTCACCAATGGTTACGCAGTTACTACAGGAAGGAACACGACATACCATAGAAATTACTCCCAATACAATGACTTCCAGCAAAGCCGGAAGTTACTTTCAAACAAGATATCCGAAAACAGCATTTCCTGTGACCGGATCTAAGGACTCCCAGAAGGACGAGTGTCTGAGAACAATACTAGGAGACTTAACTCACTGAAGAAGAGAAGCAGAGGGATATACAATTAGATTCGATCGAAATGCTAGTTGTTTTTGGATCGAGTTTGTAAAATGATTAATTACAGAGGGCATCAGGTTTTTTCTAATTAGAGTGAGCTTCTGTTGCTCAAAAGTCACAGTTTTAATCCTTTCTTACACAGTGCCTAATTGGACTATTAAAAATGAACTTACGCCATTTTTAAGTTAATAATTATTATGAATGTTATTTATTTCCAATTATTTTCCTACGGATTATTAAATATGAACTATGAATTGTCAGTAAATGAATAGTTCACACTAAATCATATGTACATAAATCGTTTGTTTTATAATTTTGCCAAAAAGTGGAATTACATTACACCGCTTCCATAATATAATATTCGGTCCAAACAAGAAATTTCATGTTTTAAAATGTAAATAAAATGTTTAATAAGGGAAGGGATTAGCTCAGTGGTAGCGTGCTGGACTAGCAACGCGGAGATCACGGGTTCGAATCCAGCCGTGCTGCCCTTAGATTTTCTCTTCCTAGGAGCCCCTACAGCTCACTGTCCGGTGATGGACAGTGTTGTCTGTAACGGGAGAACACTGTCCGGAGGCCGGCAGTGCACTGAGAAGGCTCCGGGCGCAAATGACCACAGATGTTGAGACGCCTTAAAAAAAAAAAAAAAATGTTAAATAAAGTAAATGTACAAATTAATTAACTTCTTGTTTTGCAGCACTACATATATCCCGGACAACCAAAGGTTCTTCGCCGCCTGACTAAAGTGAGAAGGGGAACAATAATAAAAGATTCAGAAAAGGTAGGATTTTTATTCTCTCTGCTTCCATTTTACAAAATAGAGACCGAACCATCCATCGACCAAGCGAGATAATATGGAAGGTGCTAAATGTTTAAGCGTTTTTCAAAGTCTGCAGAGAAACTCTGTGGCAAACATTACTCGAAGCATTTTTAGACTATAGTTTTATGGAAAATGTAGAGAAGAAATGGAGGGATATTCAGTAATAGTTGCTTACACAGCTTCCTCTACACGAGGAAGCGGCTATGCAGTCGAATCTACGGCGATCTAAGAAATCTATTGTGGTTCTCCTGTCAGTCATGTCTGTATAATAGAATGAGGGGGTGAGCTAGAGTTTGCCTATGGTTACGCTAAACCCAGTATCTGCACGCATCCACTACCTCTGCTGACCCTATGTGTATTGTGTGAGTGTTGGGTAGTGTCAGTGTTGTTGATGTTGGGCTGGAATACCCGCGGAAGATCCCTGAATAAGTGGCTAGTACATTTCCCCCTACGTGGAAACACAGCAGTAACCACTAAAAATTCAAAGCTTCTACGACACTCATAACAATTCGGCGTCGCTAACAGATCAGCTTTGTGTTTTTAAAATACTCCTTAAAAACCAAATTAATTCTCCTTAAAACCAAATGGCATGTCAGTTATTACAAAAGGTAGTTAGTTAGCGAAAGAGGAAGTGTTTAGTGACCCTTTTGGAGTTTTGTCCGTCCATTTTCAATTTCTTAGTTTCAATCAAATATTTTTAAGTGGCGAAAAAAATCTTTTAGAACTTACGAACTGTGTGGGCAGTTTAACATCCTGCAGAAGAACTCGCACAGGCAATGAAAGTCATGGCCATGGCCACATGTATTATCAGGTTCATTAATCTCCAACTACTGCTCTGATTTCATTTAGAATTGTATTTCAGGATCCATGTCTCTTCACATGTTGTAATTCCAGCCAATGAATGAGTCATTTTGATTTCTAACGAAAAGAAAAGATGAGTTTCCATTTCGTTTGCTCTTGTGTCTGTCCTTTAACTCATGGTTGGAATGCAAGAATCAAGTTTTTACATTTTGTTTATTTTTTTCGGCAAATTCCCTGGTCACAGTGCATGTGCCCCAGCTTGCGTTGTGTTGGTTTGGATTCCGCTATTTGTTTCAGGCCATCATTATCAATTCATGATTTAAGCTCTTTGTATTCAAGGCTAAAATCTGAAAGACTAAGATAATTGCAGAACACTAAAGTAATACCAATTGTTTGGCCAACTATCAGATTGGGTAATTGAACGAAACACGGAAGAACACACTTTACTATTAATATTTTTGTAACTAATATGAACTTAGCAGATACACGCGGATCTCAAACAGGGCAACTCCAATAAGAGCTCATACATACTCAACCAAACCCGCTCGTAATTGCAGAACAAAGTTGACTGTGGAAACATTACTATTGTATGTAAACAATAATTATGTTAATAATTAAAAACATGAATGAAAAAGGTTTCAATAACAAAATGGTAATTTATTTTGCTACAACCCAATATTATTATTGTTATTAATGATTAGTAATTAAAAATATAGTTTTTAATCTCTGAAACTTTGATATCTAATCACCCATTTATGTTTCAGGCACCTCATGGAATATTAGAACCCCACTGGCGTCCAGTAAAAGTGGATAAAATTGAACGTTTATTTTCTCAACTTGAAAGACGTAAATTAAAGACTCATACAATGAAATCTATTTTCTTTCCTCTGCAGGACTCTGAGAAAAAAGGTTATAAGGAAAAAGAAATAGAGCCAAAGAAACCAAACGTTAGTATAAAGAAGAGCTTTTTAAGAAAAAAATCATGGAGGGAAACAATGAGAAGGAAATTGTCAATTATAGATAGGGAAAATCAAGTAAAGCGTAAAATGACAATAAAAAAAGAAAGAAGAACCCAAAAAAGAAAAAGTAGAAAGAGTGATGCGAAAAATAAAATTAGAAATAAAAGAAATTCGCTGCCTGGAAGGAAACAATTCAGAGAGAGTGACGTTGACACCGATAAGACTAATAGTACTGCAGTGGATACAAATGAATCGGGATTGGAACCTTTGCAGGATCAAACGAATGGTTTTAGAACATCAAACACTTTGCGAAGAAGTAGAAACTGGCAAAGTTTATATAGAAAGAGCAGGAGAAAATCATTGAGGCAAATGTCCAGAAAAAAGAGAAACGAAATATTAACCAAATACCATGAAATCATAGCTAGAAGACGTAGGGATAAGGTCAAATCAGGAACATACAATGCGGTAATGCATTCTATAAACAGGTATCTGCTCGCATTAAAAAAACATAAAATGGAGAAAGAAGGAATGACAGTAAGATATTTTTTTTTAAATATTCTTTTAATTTTTTCACATTGTTTCATTTTTTACTTTGTGTTGCTGCTGTCATTGTGAGCTTGTCAAATTTTTGAAATTGAGTATCACAGGAAATACATCCCTTGACGTCCTCTGAATACGAAAAAATGTCTTGAGCAAATAGTCTGTATATGTGAACTAAATAAATTAAAAACGAAAAATTTCAGCAACTCAATATTTGATACTCCATAGATACCAACATTGCATCTGACACGAAGGTTTCAATCATTCGGTTGCTAAATTTTTTTAGTTTTCGCAATGACTCCGATTTTATTAAAAAAATTTTTTTTTTTTTGAGGTTTCTGAGGAAACCACTTATTATTATTATTCCCAAAAGGGGAGGGGAGTAAACCCTACGCTATCCAAAGCCCCCTCGGGCCCATATAGCTGCCCCTAAAGAATACCTACCACTGGGACTAGAATGAAAATCCAGGCCCAGGTTTTAACCATCTAAGTTTCACAACAGACCGAACAAATCGGACCAAAACCTTAAAAGGACACAGCTTAAGATCCTCTACCGACATCCTATTCCGGCCGAAGGTCCTAAACCTAATCTCATCACAACCCAAACAATTCGTCATCAAATGCATGGGTGTTTCCTCCTCAGTTTCACAAACTCTACAAAAAGGGTCAGGCACAAGTCCCATTATATAGAGATGTCTCCTTAAACCACAATGCCCAGTGAGGAATCCAACCAGATACCTGAGGGAGGTACGTGAAAGACATCGGACCCCACTACTCAAAGCTCCGTCCGGGCCCCCAATGAGCATTTTAGACTGCCGACAACCCACTGCACTCATCCATAAGGATGAGTGCTGTGAGGTCATCCACGTCTGAAAGCCCGACAAACATGTGCCAGAAGACACACCAACAGCAGGCTCTGGACCAATGAAGGGGAGAGAGGCACCTAATTTGGCAAACCTATCCACCTCCTCATTCCCAAAGATTCCCATATGACCTGGAACCCAGACCAGAAGCACATCCTTTAATGAAGAAAGATCTTCCAGTCTTCTAGAACATTCCAACACCAATCTGGAAGTGAAGACACATGAATTAATTGCCTTCAACGCAGCCTGGCTGTCCGAGCAGATACAAACACCTTTTAAATTAGTGTTACGCACTCTCTCATCCAAAATACAGCAAAGAATTGCATAAACCTCAGCCTGGAAAACGGTGGCCCACTCACCAAGAGGCGCTACCAAATGATCTCCCGTCTCAAAATAGACGGCAGCCCCAGACCTACCATCCATCCTGGAAACGTCCGTGTAGCATCGGAGATAATTCTCAGGAATCACACCAGACGGACCAGGGTTAACCAATCTTCCCTAGAAGGCAACCTAACCCTGTAGGAATGACCAGAGACAAAAGTCTTCAAATTCCTATCAGAAGGGAAACCTGTAATGGGAATCCTTAAAAGCATCTCACGATAAATGGTAGAATGACCATATCGCTTACCCTGCCAAAAACCTGCCTGTTTAATTCTATAACAGGCTTTCATTGTTTGGTTTTTCACCTCCACAAAAAGAGGTGGAATCCCTAACAAAGTCTCCATAGATGCGGTCGGTGTCGTCCGAAACGCTCCAGTCACCGCCAGACAAGCCAAGCGTTGGACTTCTTCCAACAGCTGCCTAGCAGATCGTGTTTCAATGCGACGCCACCACCCCAAAGCCGCATATACCAATCTAGGTTTAATGACCATACAATAAATCCAGAACATCATCTTGGGAGTGATTCCCCAGTTCTTACCTACAACTCTTCGACATTGCCAAAAGGAGATTATCGCCTTTTGATGTTGTGTCTTAACATGTTCCGACCAGTTCAATTTACTGTCGAGAACTACTCCAAGGAACTTCACTGATTTGCTAACCTGTATGGAAGTACCTAACAACCTAGGAGGTATAAAAACCTACTATCTTCCTTCTATGAGTAAATAGAATTGCCTGGGTCTTAATAGGATTAATAGAAAGACCCTTATCCTGTGCCCAACAATACACCATGTTAAGGGCGCTTTGCATTAGGTCCGAAATAGTGGACAAACAGCGCCCTAACAATAAAATAACACCATCATCGGCATATGCTTGCACATAAAATCCCGATGAATTCATCCTAACCAAAAGGTCATCCATGACGATGCACCACAACTTAGGTGAGAGACAACCCCCTTGAGGGCAACCTCTCCCCACTTGTACTATCATGGTGCGCCCGCCAAGGAAAACCTGTATAACCCTACTCCTAAGATAGACACCTATCCAATTGATTAAGACGGGATGTATACCTTTTCGTACCAAGGCATCTTCCAGAGCATCAAACGATACTCTGTCAAATGCCCCCTCAACATCAAAGAAATACCCTATGGCATATTCTTTTATTTCCAAAGCAGATTCTATCCTTCCGACGAGACAATGTAATGCAGTCTCTGTCGACTTACCCACAATATAAGCATGTTGGTTAGGATGGAGTGGATGATCCCTTAATGGGCCATCAGTAATATACCTATCCACCAACCTTTCCAAAGTTTTCAAGAGGAAAGACATAAGACTAATGGGTCTAAATGCCTTGGGGTCGGAGTAGTCATTTCTTCCCGGCTTGGGAATAAAGACTACCCTTACTTCTCTCCATAATGTTGGTAAATAACCAAACATCAAACATCCTTTAAACAATCTTAACAATACCTTCGTCAGCACGTCCCCACCCTTTTGCAACAGACAAGGATAAATCCCGTCCGGTCCAGGTGACTTGAAAGGTGAGAAACTTTGTACTGCCCAACTAACTCTATCATGTGTGACAACCTCATCTAAGGTGGATACATCTTCAAGGTCCCATCTCCTACCACCCACCAAAGACGAAGCAGCATTTAAACCAATATTATCCGGGAAGTGAGTATCAAGCAAAAGCTGCAGTGTCTCCCCTTCGCCCCCTGTAAAGGAACCATCAGGGTAGCGTAGGGTACCTAACTGACTGTCCCTATCCTTACTAAGAATCCGTACCAATCTAGATGATTCCTGGAACGAATTTATATCCTCACAAAAGGATCTCCAGGAATTCCTCTTGGCTCTCCTCAGAGCATATTTATATGCTCTTTTAATACTGTTATAACTATCCCATGATTCCGGAGAATCAGCAAGGACAGCCTTCCTGTATGAGCCCCTTACCTGTCTCCTTAGTTTTTCCAACGAAGAAGACCACCAGGGATTCTTACTATCCTTAACCACCTTGGGAGGACAAGACTCCTCGAATGAGGATCTAATGTGTTCATGAAGAATACCAGCCTCCCTTTCCAATTCCTCTATGCCATCAGGGGCTTCTGATTGGATAGTCAGTTTATCTTCAATAATTCTAGAATATAAACCCCAATCCGCCCTCCTAGGATTCCTATAACTAGCCAGGGTAATTGGATCAATCCCCAGACTAAACCTAATCATCCTGTGATCGGAGATGGAAGCCTCAGGACTCACCCTCCAATCCTTAATCAGACCACTAAAATTCCTAGAAGCAAAGGAAATATCAATAACCTGTCTTCTAATCCTAGTAACAAAAGTGGGTTCAGTACCCCTATTCAGGACCTCTAATCGCGTGCCCAACAGGAAATCCATGAGAGCGCGACCCCTACCATTGGTGTCGCTGCTGCCCCAGACAACATGATGTGCATTCGCGTCACATCCTATTATAATAGGTATGTCATTGGTCTCCGAATACCGAACCAAACCCATGAACTCCTGAGGAGGAGGAGAGGGGCCATCATAGGGGAAGTAAGCCGAAGCCACAACTACGTCGCGACGACGCCCACCAACCCCCAGTCCAACCCTCACCGCACCAAGTCCCGAGAGCAGAACTGTCGAAGCAGGACAGCGTCGACACTCCGACTGGCAAGAATACATGCCCTAGGAATGCCCCCGCCATCCGCCACGAACAGTCTGCCATCAACCACACTCAATCCTCGAACCAAACCTTTAAAGGCATAAGGTTCTTGTATTAGAATAAAATATGTATGCAACTTAGCAATACAACGGCATAAATTAGCCGTTGCATCTTTGCTATGATGCAAGTTAATTTGTACCATCTCTACCCTGTCAACTGCCATAATCACAAGTCAACATTGGAAGAGTTAGATCCTGTTAGATCCTGATAGTACCTGGTAGGAAGCAGATAAGTGAAGGAGGAAAAAAAAAACACCTACCTTACTTGCTTTTAAGGATTCCCATTACAGGTTTTCCTTCTGATAGGAATTTGAAGACTTTTATCTTTGGTCATTCCTACAGGGTAGGGTTGCCTTCTAGGGAAGATTGGTTAACCCTGGGTCCGTCTGGGGTGATGCCTGAGAATTATCTCCGATGCTACACGGACGGTTCCAGGATGGATGGTAGGTCTGGGGCTGCCGTCTATTTTGAGACGGGATACCATTTGGTGGTGCCTCTTGGGTGAGTGGGCCACCGTTTTTCCAGGCTAAGGTTTATATGCAATTCTTGCTGTATTTAGGAATGAGGAGGTGGCGTAACACTAGATTTTCAAAGGTTTTGTAATCTGCTCGGACAGCCAGGGCTGCGTTGAAGACCGTAATTTCATGTATCTTCACTTCAGGATTAGGTGTTGGAATGTTGTCTAGAAAGATTGGAAGAGTCTTTCTTCATTAAGATGGGCTTCTGTCCTGGGTTCCAAGGCATAGGAATCTTTGGGAGCGAGAGGTGGATAGGTTTGCCAACTTAGGTGCCTTCTCGCCCCTTTCCATTGGTCTCAGCGCCTGCTCTTGTGTGTCTTTCTGGCACATGTTTTCAGGCTTTCAGACTGGTGACCTCTCACAGCACTCATCCTTATGGAAAGTGCGTGGGTTGTCGGCAGTCTAATACTCATTGGGGGTCCGGACGGAGCTTTGAGTAGCGGGGTCCGATGTCTTTCACGGACCTCCCTCAGGCATCTGGTTGGATTCCTCACTGGGCATTGTGGTTTAAGGAGACATCTCTATATAATGGGACTCGTGCCTGACCCCTTTTTGTAGAGTTTGTGAGACTGAGGAGGAAACACCCATGCATCTGATGACGAATTGTTTGGGTTGTGAGGAGATTAGGTTTAGGACCTTCGGCCGGAATAGGATGTCGGTAGAGGATCTTAAGCTGTGTCCTTTTAAGGTTTTGGTCCGATTTGTTCGGTCTGTGGTGAAACATAGATGGTTAAAACCTGGGCCTGGATTTTCGTTCTAGTCCCAGTGGTTGTTATTCTTTAGAGGTAGCTATATGGGCCCTGGGAGGCTTTGGATAGCGTAGGGTTTGCCCTCCCCTTCTGTGAATAATAATAATAATAATAGGTTATTGAATTAAAGTTATGCACATCTACAATTTAATATTAATTTACAGCAATGGGATGTCTAGAAAAAAAAAATTAATATTTTGTTACGTCTAGTAAGTGTTAAACATAATACTTTAGATATTGTGGAAATAGCAATTTTTCTCTAAGGAAAAATATATTTATTGTTTGAAAAACGTATCAGATGTCCTCTTGTTCTGTAATATCGATTTACATTGATATTCCTTTCTTACAACTGAATAGATACATAATATTATGACCAAAATGTCAATGACTAAATATTGTTTATAATTTAGCCGATTATTAATAATTATAGTTTTCCAAAAAATGATTTTATCAAAGACAGTTAATCTTGATAAACTGTCAAGCTGTAATTTTTATATTAATCTTTGGGGAATCATTTTTAATTATTGTACAAAAGGTATTAAAAAGATCAAGAGTTTTTGTAGTTTTTACAATAACTGAGATCATTTTCAACAAAATATGCGAAGTATAAAAAAAAAAAATTGATGCTATTTACGAGAGATTGAAGACGATCTCTTCCGGTGAAAAGTTCTTTCAAAAACTTAAACTCGATCGTAACTTTCTCTTTTTAGGTCTTAAATGAATTTATAAAAAAAAAAAGAAGAAAAGACTGCTATTCAAATTTATTGTCGGCCAATGAGAATCTGACAATCCGCGTGCACAGAGAAGACCTTGATTGCAGACCAAATCAAGAGAATTCCAAGGGTGTTGATTCAAGCGTTCTACCTGGATCCTCTTAAGAGTAGTAGATGATATTCAGCTGAATTTATAGTTAAATTTAAATTTATTTTATAATCATATTTTAAAAAGAAACTCTGAGAATAAGTGCACTGATTTTCCTCACAGTACGCAATAATAAGAAAGGAAATATGTAAAGACATTCAGTGATTATCCATAATATGATGATAACAATAAAATGGCAGAAATATACCGTTCGATATATATATATATCTATTCCTAGATATATTTCATAAATATTTCAAAAGGTTTATATTTACATATAGTGTGTATTTAAATTACATCGAGTGAAATTACGACATAAAGGGCATTAGAGGTTTTCCTTTATGTGCAGTCAGTGAAATGGAAAAGAGTAAATAATTTTCTTCTCTTTTTCTGTTACCACCATTTTACCATATTTATAGATTATACATTTACCAATCTCTTATCTCCGCGGCAATTGCATGCGTTTATTTTATTTGGTTTATTATTATTGATAAACCATTTATTTGAACTTTGTTTAATAGAAAATTGAAACAGTGGGGAGATAATCTAGGCCAATCAGATTACTGATGCTAAAGTTTTTAGATTTTTCACTTTTAACAAAGCTATAGGAAACAAATGTTGAGTTTTCTCGATCGATTCCAATAAAGTATAAATCCATCAATAAATAATTGCCAGATAAGATGGAACAGGGAACATTAGCGGCAGCGTTGATAGGTTGATCCAATTTTTAGCTGATGTCTATATCCACAAACTTTGCTTTAATAAAGGCATTAGATTTGCACACACCAAAACAGGAAGTATTGTGTGGAAAGCCTAGCAAAGTGCGGAAAGCCTGGAAATTTGTCTGGTGCGGCGAGGGTTCCTGGGATCGGTGCCTATAAGCGAATACCAAGGATCTTCGAAATTGGAAAATCACAGGAAGCTCAAATCTTGACATTCCGTTTTAGGTACTATCATCGCGCGACACATCTCGCATTCGACACGATAGAGTTTTCCATTTTTTACGATTTTTTCTTTTTGAACTTTTCATATACTAGCTACAATTAAATGTAATGGTAGTATATTATACGAGGGTCATTCAATAAGTAACGAGACAAATCGCTTTTGCTTGCTCAAAAAAGATAGCATACAAAACTTCGGCTACTTTTAAACATAGTCCCCAGCTACACTTATACACTTGTCCTATCGCTGTTTTAATTTGTGTATGCCTCTGGGATGAAATTCTGTGGGTTGATCTCGAAGCCTCTTTTACACTTGATTATTTACACCTGATTATTAACTTCTTCATTGGATTGAAAATGTTTCCCACGAAGAGTCTCTTTAAGGGGTCCAAACAAATGGAAGTCCGATCGGGCGAGGTTGGGGCTGTAGGAAGGATTTCACACCCGATTTTTGAAGTGTTTCTTGAGTTAACTGTGCCGTGTATGGCGCGCGTTGTAATGAAGCAAAATGAGCCTTTAGTCAAGAATCCAGACGTTTCGTTCGAATGGCAGGCCTTACTTTCTTTGTGAGCATATCACTGGAATACTGGCTGTTGACGGTTCGTTGATCTTTGACATAGTCACAATAAATAGGCCTCTGCGAATCCCAGAATACTTAAGCATGACTTTACCTGCAGACGGCTGGGTCTTTAATTTCTTTGGAGTGGGACAACCCGTATGCTTCCACTCAAGGCTTTGACGCTTAGACTCCGGGTCAACATGGTGTATCCATATTTCATCGCCTGTTACAATTCTAATGAACAATTCTTTTTTAATTAAACATAATTCTTTCAACTGTTGATTGGTTTGCAACCTGGTTTCTTTGTGGGCGTCCGTACGTTGTCTTGGAACCCATCTCGCACAAGTTTTCTTGTACTGCAGCTTTTTCTGAATAACGTTATGGACAGTCCCAACCTCGCATGTACTTCTTCAGCTATCAGTTCAACAGTAATACGCCTGTTATCCTGAATTAACGCGTTAATGCGAGATTCGAGGGAGGTCATTGCAACTTCAACCGGTCGTCCACTTCGCAAGACACTTACTCGGCCACTTTTAAACTGTTCTACCCATTTTTAAACTATCGAACGGTTCAAACAATTATTCCCGTTCACTTTCAACATTGTTTCGTGGATTTCACTACATTTGATACCCTCTGCGACTAAATATCTAATCACTGAGCGTTGTTCTTCCGAGTTGCAATGCTCGAGCGGACTCAACCTACATTTGAGGTTGAGCTTACCAAATACACTCGAACAGCTGATGAGAATCTAAGTACAAGACCAACTTGACGCACTGACACCATTGTATTTAATTAAACAAACCGCTTCTGAGTACAGGACTTGTCTCGTTACTTATTGAATGACACACAAATTATGTAGTATATTATATTATACATATAGTATTACACAGATATATATTTTGCAGTATTTTTCGAGGAAAACAATTTTCGAAGTTTTTCTGCAATAGCTGCAACTTTTCCTCCTTCCAAAATGCCCCTTCAGTGCAATGTATGATTGATCTACCACCTATATAGAGGTCCATTAAATACGTTGCTAGAATTCCAAATGTGTAGCAGATTGATTAACCGGAAGTGTAGCTTTACAGAATAAGGCTGGTGATGTTTTGAAAATATCTCGACAACAAATCAAACGATTTTCTTTAAACTTGAAAAAGCTAATGATGGGTATTAACGTGGGAAGCCAATATAGCCTATCTTTAATCTACCCAAACTAACAGCCTCATGGTATATCTGTCGCTGGTAAAGTTCTCTATCCAGAGCTGAAGTAAGAAAAAGGACAAGAGTTAAAAGTAAGAATGAAAATGAGTTTTACACAATCATCTTCTACAAGAGAGTACAATCGAAAGAAAAATCTCTTCGATTTCTCAAAAATGGAAAAGAAAACTCCACAGATTGGCTGCAATGTCTTTGTGATGGAATAAAAAGAATACGGCGAAATGTGAAGGAAAATTTTTTACTTTCATCAAAGAAATCACAGGAAAATAGTTGTATCCTTACTTCATTTAATCCGGCAAAGTGGTGTGCTGTGATTGGACTACTTCACTTCCTTTATTGAACCACCCCTTCCCGTTTCCCCACCGTCATCATTTAGCCTTAAATTCTCTACTCACCTTTGCTATCTTCACCGCCTCGCTGCTGCATTTCTATTTCCAATCTTAAATAATTCCAGCATCTTACTGCTTTCCTACTTAATTGTAAAGCTTACTTCAAAGTATTACAAAAAAAAAAGAAAAAAGAAAAATTCTAGCTGAAAACTATACTACATTTCTTTCTCCTATTGGAATTCTAATAATTGAAAAGTTATCGTAAAATTTGGAGGTTTTACTAAATATTTAGTTGCCTCAATAAAAGTAAGATGGTGAAATTATGCCATATTCTAAAATGCCTATTTAGTGTTCAACCCAGATGCCCAGAAGCAACTATTCCCTCCCTTACAAATTTCTCTAAAATTCATTTTAGAGAAGTAATGCTTGAACGTGTCAAATTGCAGAAGATTGACTTTTTCGTTAAAAATGGGTAAATGTTTTGAAGTCCCCAGAGTAAGAAAAGAATTGTTTATACCAATAGACTATCTATGTGTGTATGTTTCCCTTTATTTATGACATAAAATAAGTCACAAACAATAAATCGTAGAAATTTCGCGCTTAACATTTTCCTTTTGATGTTACCAAAGGATACAATTTGAATTTCGGTCAGTCATAACTTTAGGCTTAAGATTAAGGGATTAAAATGATGCGGAATAGTAGTACTTAGTTTAGTTTATTATCCTTTGCAACCAAGTTTGGAGTGGTAGGGGACATAGCAACGCTCGTCTCAGTACGACTAAGTTCGATGGAATGGGGACACTTCGCTACTAGCTCTTGTCTTATAATGTTGTATATAGTTGTGCATGTAGAAAATTATTTCTATTTCCTTATCTTAATTATCTATCAATATCCAAATTCTAGACAGCTCACTATTATATAAATAGTGGCGTTCAACGTGGCCACATTGATTGTACTATTAATAACAGATATGAATGCAATTGTTAGGGTGAATGTATTTATTATAAGCAAGCTTGTAATTATGAATGAATAATTATATGGAATTTTTATGTGAGTATAGTAGTGCCCCCATTGGTTTTGGACTTGAAAAAACAATAAATAAATAACTTCGAACAAAATTCGTCCACCGGAAGTGCCAAATTACTAATTTTTAAAATTTTATTTTTCAGTTATTTCGCAAGTTTCTTGAGAAGGTTTCCAATATTGACACTTTCTTTAAACTTAACTTATTAACTACTAACTAATTACTTAATAACTTATTATTAACTAGTAACTGCTCACCCACACTTATATATATTTATTTATATTCAATTTTATTTGAAATATTTTTCTGGGAAAATTGATTTTTGGTGCGTTCTGGGGGAAAAGCGATGTTTGCCTTAGTATCTGTCATTTTAGTATAATGCACAATTTTCCTACCTATACAATATTTACAACTAAAGATTTAGTCAATTCTCTTTATTTAAAGAAAATTTGTCAATTACAAATGTAAATATGAGAAACAGAAAGTTGTTTTAGTGTTAATATCCACTTTTCTTCCCCATTGAGTACCAATATTCAGTGAGGAAATGGTCACTAATTGTTAGATTTTTTTTTTTTAATTTGAGGCTCATCAACATCTATAGTTATTGGCGCCCGGAGCCTTCTGAGTGCACTGCCGGCCTCCGGACAGAGTCCTCTCGTTACAGACAACACTGTCCTCACCGGACAGTGAGCCGTAGAGGCTCTTAGGAAGAAAAAAATCTAAGGGTAGCAGAGCTGGACTCGAACCCTGGTCCTCCCCGTGGGAGTCCAATACGCTAACCACATAGCTAATCTCTTCCCTTTAATGGTTAGATGTTTGAGCAGATAATTAGTTAATTATTTAAAATGGTAAAATAGAAAAACAAAAATAAGCTAAAAAGATCTCTACTGAGACAGTGAATTCTCCGCTGTAGCAGACGTGCTGAGAAACCTAAGTCACCGCCCTCAGCGTTATAAGAAATAAAGTGCACTCATGCACATTTTATATTTGTGTAATTTAGCTGCAGGCGCTGGGTATCATAATCGGATCTGAAAAACTTTAACCTTATCTTTACAAAAGATGCATCGATTTAAATGCATTTTGAAAGTTTCTAGTGTACAAAGACACGGCATTCATTTATTTTTTACTGTTTGGCTTTTAAGTCTGTAGCATTGTATAAATTTTAATGAAAATCGTCAGTGCTATTTTCAAGAAAATTACAAAATAGAAAAAGATATTGTTCTGAAAAATTGAACTTTTGATTCACAGGTTTTTAAGCAATACATTTGTGTCGCATAGCTTTGATGATACCGTTACATGATGTCAAGTTTGAGCTTCAAATAGTTTATCATTTTTAAAATTTTTTGTTCAAACTAATGTTTGTTTTTCTAGGCAGGAGGATTGAAAATATATAATTCGAAAATTTGATACGATGGCAGTTCTTCCGATCAAAGCAGTAATATAAAGTAGATAAAAGGTTTTACTAATGAATGGTGTTGTTTGCTTCAGCTAAAGTACCTTCATTCCCTTTTTTATCGTCTGTACGGACGGTCAAGCAAGCTCCACGCTAACTAAAGCCATTTAGGGACCTTAAAACTACCCCAAAATTTAGATAGTAAGTTAGTATACCAAGTTTCTAGAAAATCGTTGCCTCAATTTTCATGAAAATCTCGAGAAACTTAAGGAAAAAGCAAACGGAAAATTGCATTCAGATAATCGATTTACACCGCAACTTTCATACGGATACCTGATGACATCAATGTCATCAATATCGTAAAAATATGCGTCATCTACAATTATTTGTTAGAAAAATTTTGTACATAGATGCGCAGGATGCCACGTACATACATGCGTTCCCAGATTAAAAACATTTTATTCGTACATCAGGGGACCTCACGTGTTGTATTTGCGGTGAAAACTCAAATTTAAATTCTGCCGGGATCGCAGTACTTCCTCTTATGTGGTAAGAGAAACTAGAGAATGTAAAAATAAAAGAAAAAGCAAAAAAAAAATCTATAAATCAATAAATGTTGGCCGTAATGAATGATACCGGATAATTTAGGACTACTATGTCTGCGCTGTCTCCGCCTTACACACACAAACAGAGAGAGAGAGAGACACACACTCGCTCTCACACAGAAATGGTCTGTTCACCCAACCCCTTGCAACCGTCACAAGGTCCTGTGATATTTATTGGTTTATTGAGTTGAAGGTAGACTTTCTATATTTTATATGCGCCCTGAACAGCCTTCTATATAAACCACAAATAAAAAAAATACCCTTTTTTTTAACACGCATACACATACGCACAAGCACGCACGCATACGCACTTATATATTCTGTCAGGTATAGGTCATAATCTGCCACTGTACCGCACCACATAACGATGAGGCAAAATGGCTCAGTGCATTGTTAAATAATTAACTTGCAAATTTGTAGCTTTATGACCGGCAATTATCAATTATCATGCAGTTATATAACAGCTATTTTACATAAATATTATAACTTAATTATTATACAATTTATAAGTGGTATTGAAGATATATTATAAAACTACCATAATTAAGTAAATATTCGAGTTGCGTGTATGGATTAGCAATTTTTATTACCTGTTATTGATGTGAGAGTTTTGCGATGATCGTATCAGTATTGTAAAAATTGATTTCTCATAGAAAATACATAAATATTGAGGATTCACGAAAATACTTTCAATTACCGATTGTTAAAGGAAAATTAGTGAGGAGTGTCAAATTCTTTGTAGAAATAAATGGGTGGCAGGTAACTTCTCCTTTTCTAACTACATGTTCCCAACTACTCTCTCTTGCGCCTAGTAAAATGAAGTATTGCGAACGTGCCACATTTTCCAAATTGAGTTTTTACCAACACACGTTTATAGGTATATGGACGTGAAAAAGGATGGTTTGAAAAAAATGTTTCTAGCAAATGGTCTTTGTGTGTGTTTGTGTTGATAACAGAATATTTTATAAACGAAACCTCAAAGAACTGAAGGTTCATTATTGGGCGTGGACAACATGATAATTCTAAATTTCTGATTGGCCTAGTATACACACACATTTCACACCTTCTCTTCTATACTGTGATTGGTTAATTATTTATAGCTAATTATTTCTATGAATAAAAAAAAATCCGAATTTTCATTCCATTGTTGAAAAAGAAAGCAAAAGTCCGCCATTTTGTATTTGGCCGTTTTTACTAATGGAACAAAATAAAATTGATGTTTAGCACCCACAAAATTTTCTCCAAGGAATTCACAAGATTTGCTCGTAACAATATATAATCAGACGAGAAGCTACTCTATTGGTTGCTCTCAGAATCCTTATTTGTTGACTATCCCCTCTAACGACCTTACGCCGATGATGTCGCCGGTTTAGTACATCTTATACGTCTAATGAGTTGGTTAGAAAGAAGCTGGGACGAGAGGAGATGAATTAATGGTTCGAGGTTGACGGGGAATGATAAGAATGCAGTATTTTTTAACAAGCTTGGATTCTTTTATTGTAGACGAAGAATTTTAGTCTGAAAAGAATAGACACTTTTGGATATTAGCTATCTGGCTGATTTCTGAAGTATATCCGAGCTGTATGTCCTAGTCGGTTTCTAGTCTAGTTTTGTAAAATAGTCATTTAGTAAGTGGTATAAAAGTCACGAAGAACTTTTCAGAGCAAGAGATACAAGCCCGTAAACAGTATGAATGATCAAGCGTATAAATTCAATTAACAACTGAGCTAAATTCAGAATAAATTGTCAAATTCATTATCATCTTCATGATGGAAAATTCGATAAATTGTTTTGAAAATTCCTGTTTCCTGGCTAAAGATTTTACTATCCTTAAAGAAGATCTTCCTTCAAATGCAGAAATGAATTGCTAGACTAAGTGCCTTGCTGGCCTTCAGCCAAATTTAAAAATTATTACTCCAGCTTCACGAATATTTCTAGCAGGTATAGCACAATAGTTTTTTTTGCAACTGAATTGGTGTAAATAATTTCCGCTGATATAATATTTACAGTTTATGATATATTCCTAATTCCTAAATATTCGTTAAAATTATATTCAAGTTATTAATTCAATAATAAGTTAATAATTCAAATCACTAATAATTGTTTTCCATATTATTATTGTTTATTATTGTTTTCCAGCTTGATTATTAGCGTAAGTTTAAGCCTTAATATTAAAGCTGAACTTGCCTAACATAGCAAATACTGTTGGAATTGAAGCTTTTGTTGGCCACGCCACTTTCCAAAGATTTTTCTAAATATTGCCACATTTATGTAAATATATTACTTTCTCTTACTAGTAACTAAGAGGAGGTATTGCGATCGTGTTAAATTTTCGATATAGAGTTTTAACCGGAAATACAAGTTTTGAGGTCCCTAAGTCCGAAAAAATAGGTTTTAGAAATGGATATTGAAATTGATATTTAGTTTAAGTGCAAGCATGAGACTTTAAGGTTTTGAAGAAAACCAGTCAACTGGAAGTTAACACTTTACTGATTGGATTTTTCAGTTTTTTTGCGATTTTCTCAAAACCGCTCTAACGATTTTCTTTAAATTTGTAATATTAACGACACATATAAATAGTATAATAGGGTTGTTGAAAAAGAGAAATGGTCTGGTTTGAATGAATTAACAAAATATGGTTAACACTGTATAATATAATAAGTCTGACTGTCTGGACTTTACATTTGAAAATGGTAGAGTATGGTAGAGTGGTAAAGGGTAATGACACGTAGTGACTGGGGAGTGACCTCAGTTGTGTGAACTGTGTTGTATATCTGTCTCCCGTCCCTATATTTATGTGGTTTCTCCCACTCTAGTCCGAGAGAGTGGTCTTGTCATTTAGTTTCTATTTCTCTGCTACGCATACTCTCTTTGGACACTATTACAAGAGCTACAATTTTTATTTGAAATATTTTCTTAGAAAACTTATTTAGGGGGTCTTGATGGAGGGATGGGGTTATATTTACCATCTACTTCATATTAATAATAATGAAATTTGCTGCCAAAATTCTGAGTTTGCGGAAAATTGGTTCACCGGAAGTGCAACTTTACTGAACAGTTTTTCCAGTTCTTGGACTTTTTCCATGAAGAGAGAAACGAATTTCATTAAACTTGTTATACTACCCATCCATACTGAGAGACCTATCACTTTTGTATGAATGACATTTCCGAGTAAATTCATTTATGGGGGGTTTGGGCCAGAAGTAAGGTTATGCTTCCCTCCAAAAAGTAGTTTTTATAAAGTTTGAATTCTCTATTCATCTATCTTGATAAACATCTAATAAGAATTATATGTTAGAACAGAATTAGTCAATTATAATTATGTAAATGGCGGGCGGTAAGGGAAAGTCGTGTGAGGGTTTCAAATCACATTTATTTCTTTTAAGTTCTAATCTAAACCGACAATTTATTTGTTTTGTGAATTTGTTAAGTGATTCTGGTGTTGCAGTGAAAAAGCCGACCTTATTTATTTATTTAAAGATTACAAATAAAGCAGTCCTAGCGGGCATAGTTTTTTAATTTTGGACTTCTTTTTTTTTTTATAAAATATTTATTTGTCTTTACAAACAATAGACAATACTGTTTAGGTGGAGTAAACTTGCGCTACAATAAAATGGCACTTTTGATAGAATGTCTCAGCTTCCATAGCGCACCTAAAATCATTTTTATCGGGAAAATAGTTGAAACAAAAATGGTAATTGGCGTATAAAATGTTACTCGAAACAACAATTATGAAAAATAGAAAAACAAAAATATCCAGAAAGTTGCATTTCCAGTTAATAATAATAATGTTTTATTTGAACCAAAAAAGTAAATACATTTTCTTCAAGTTACAAAAAAAAAACCTTCTACGGCATGGAAATTCCGTCTACCGGAGGATTAACGCAGGAAATGAAATTACATTCCGAAAATTAAATGAATAAAAATTAGAAAGTAAATAACTAAATAAATAAAACAAACTATACATTATTATTATCAGGACGGGTGCCCGAAAGGCGCGGGACCTAATTCCGTCTACCGGAGGATTAACGCAGGAAATGAAATTACATTCCGAAAATTAAATGAATAAAAATTAGAAAGTAAATAACTAAATAAATAAAACAAACTATACATTATTATTATCAGGACGGGTGCCCGAAAGGCGCGGGACCTAAGCCTATGTGCTCTTATCCCCCCGATACCCCCGTAAACCCCATTAATTATCTCCCCCGGTACTTCCGTTAATCGACAATGATCTCAAGATATCCCCAAACGCCAACCTCGCCCAGGCAACTACCTGCCGAGAGGGGGTCCTCCCAAAATACGAAACTAGTTCCAGCGAAACGGGGACACTGACATAAGTAGTGGTACACCGTTTCCCTAACTCCGTCATCGCAGTTCTGACAAATAGGACTAGACGTCCGTCCTCCCTATGTTAAACAAGTGACTGGACACCCAAGTGTGTCCAGTCACTATTCCTACCAAGGTCCTCAAACCCGTCCTACTAAGAGACAGGAGATACTCCGAGATTCCCTGCTTGCTTGCCTTTATAAATCTTTTGGCTTGGAGGCACCCCTGCGTGTCCCCCCAGCGTTTCTCCAAAGCTCTCGTCTCCCAAAGTCTAATCTGTTTGTCGCGAAACGTCTTTGTAACGGCCAGGGCTGGTTCAGGACCATAAAATGGTAATGACGATCCCTCCCTGGCCAGCCGATCCGCCCTCTCATTGCCCTCTATTCCCGCATGTCCGGGTATCCAATAGAGATGCACCTTACCCCTCCGAGCCAAAGCGTTAAGCCTTCTCCTACATTCTCCCACTAATTTCGAACTCCACCACGGCTTACTCAAAGCCCTTAGTGCGGCTTGACTATCAGAGAAGATCCGCACTTCCTTAAACTCTCCTAGCCACTCCCCCACAAGGTGGCAGCATTCAATGATGCCCACCACCTCAGACTGGAAAACAGTGGCCAAACCACCTAAGGCCACCGAACTCCCTCTATCCAACTCCTGAAACCATGCTCCCGCCCCCGACAGGCCAGTACCCTCCTGCCTAGAGCCATCTGAATAGCAGCGAATAATACCGCTGCCCGACTCCGTTGGCCTCGTGAGGTTATCATCCCCTATACTGCCAATCGTAATCTCATAATCTCTCTCAAATCCCCATTTCTTGCTCGTCTCATCAAGTTTGGATAGCAGAAATCGGTTCACTCGCCAAATTTCGTCCTCGATCTTAGTGTGATCCCCCCGGAAGGTTCTCACCCATTCTCCCTTGCACCTCATTCTGAGGTACCCTTTCATTGCCTCTCCCACTACCACATACTGTAGGGGGATTAGCCCCAGCAACATCTCTAATGCCACCGTCGGTGTCGTTCTCATCGCGCCAGTAATAGCCAAACAGGCCATGCGCTGTACTCCCAACAGCTTCTTGCTATTCCTCCCCACCAAGGAGCCAGACCACCACACCACAGATGCATACAGCATCCTTGGCTTCACCAACTTCTCGTAAATCCAGTGGATACCTCGGGGATTAACTCCCAGGTTTTACCCGCTAATCTCCTACACTGCCAGAATACCTTCTGCCCCTTCTCACAAATATACTCAATGTGGGCCCGCCAATTCAGCTTATTGTTGATGAGGACCCCCAAATATTTAACCTCGCTGCAAATTTGCAATTCCTTACCGAAGAGCCTAGGTCTCCTAAGCCCTTCCAATTTCCTCTTCCTAGTAAATAGAACTAAAGAACTTTTGTCCGGGTTAACGGACAAGCCATAGTTCCCACACCACTGCTCCACGTAAGATAACGCCGACTGCATCAAGTCACTCACCACACTCAGATGCTTCCCTGTGATTAAGATTACCCCATCATCGGAATACATCTGCAGGTAAAATCCCCTACGGTTCATCTCCCAAAGTAGCTCATCAACGATGAGGCACCACAAATGAGGAGACAAACTCCCACCTTGGGGAAAGCCCCTACTGGCTTTCACCCTTCTCTCCGCAACTCCCAAACCTGAATAGACAATCCTCGAAGTCAGGAGGTTGCCTATCCATCTAACCAGGGTCCCTTCACTCCCCTCTCCTCTAATAACACTCTAATTCTATCATGGGCCACGCTGTCGAAAGCCCCCTCAATATCGAAGAAGCATCCCAGCGCGTACTCTTTAGACTCCAACGTACGTTCAATTCTCCCTACCAAATTATGGAGCGCAGTCTCCGTTGACCTCCCCGCCAAATAGGCATGCTGATTCCCATGGAAGGTACTCTTTAAGTCGCAATCCTCCGTTAAGAAAAGGTCAACCAGCCTCTCTAAGCCCTTTAACATGAAGGACGCCAGGCTGATTGGCCTATAAGCTTTAGGGTCTAGATAGTCCAACTTTCCCGGTTTGGGAATGAACGCGACCCCATTAACTCTCCAAGCCCGAGGGATGTAGCCCAAACTGAGGCTATCCCTCAGTATTTCTACCCATGTACTACCGAACATGTTCCAACTTTCCTGAATCAGTACCGGGTACAGACCATCCATACCCGGCGACTTGAATTTACTAAACGTAGCGAATATCCAACTCGCCCTCCTTAAAGTAACCACTTTACTTGCCAACTCCTTACCCTGTAAATTCACTCCCTGTACAACGGGTGAAACACCTGCGCACTCTCCAACATACTCCACATTATCCGGTAAATGTCTATCCAGCATCACCCGTAACACCTCATTATGGTCATAGGTGATCTGTCCGTCAGGCCTCCTAATACTGTCCAACGACATCTCCCCGCTCTTGCCTAGAAACCTAAAGACCCGGTTTACCTCCTGTTCCCCCTCCAAGGTTTCGCAGAAGGTCCTCCAAGAGTCTCTCTTCGTTCTCCGAATCTCCCTTTTATACTCTCGCTTGGTCTCAATGAACCGTTCCCAATCCTCCTCCGCATTACTCCCCCTAGCCTTTCTCCTTAGCCGCCTCATATGTCTATTTAAGGCAGTTAGTCGGACCGTCCACCACTGGACCTTCCTATGCAGTACCTCATGCTCAGGGCATGAAGTCTCATATGCGCGAACAATCGTGCGAGTGGTACGATCCACTCTCTGATCCAGGTCTTCCCCCTCAGCTGGCGGTCTACCCGGACCTAACCTATCATTTCCCAAGGCCGAGGCAAAACTGCCCCAGTCAGTTCTCCTCGGATTTCGAAACTTCTTCACCTTTCCCATCCCAAGACGCAGGTTGATTCTAATACCTTTATGATCAGACAACGTCCAGTCATCCATAACCTCCCAACCTGTCATCCAGGACAGAAATTGCCTGGAAGCCACCGTTATATCTATAACTTCTTCCCTGTTCCTAATAACAAAGGTAGGTTTCTTACCTCTATTTAAAAGAAAAAGGTTTCTACTTACCAAAAACTCCGCCAGTGTTACCCCGCGCCGGTTGGTGTCGCTGCTTCCCCACAGCGTGTTGTGTGAGTTGGCATCGAATCCGACCAGCAATGGCAGGTTCTCCTTTTCACACCACTCCACCAAACGCTCCACTTCCTGACCAGGTGGTGGCTCCTCTGAATCATAGGGTAGGTAGGCCGACGCCAAAACCAGTCTGCCTACTGCCTCTCCTATCCTAATCGAAACTGCCGTCAGGTCTCTAGAACAAAACTCTCTTAACATTGAACACTCCATATGCTTAGACACCAGGACACAAGTCCTGGGCCTATCTACTCCACAATCATAAAATGTTCTCAACCCCATACCACCCCATCCGACCACACTGCCTCGGATGGTATAGGGCTCCTGAATTAAACCTACCATTAAGGGTGTGTCCCTTATGACTTCAGTCATCTCCGCTACAACTTCCCTGCTCCTGTGTGTATTATATTGGTACACACAGAACATAGTTACTTTCCTTCACTCTCCTCCTTGCCAGACTGGCCTCGTTGCTTCTCCTCCTTCCTTTTGAAGGTAATCCGAGTCAACTCATAGTAGGGTCTCCACTCCTTCTCTTCTAGAATCCGGAGTGAATGGGGATCTATAAAGAAGACCATCCAGATACCTTTATCTTTCTCGAAGGAGCTGAGCACTCTCCAAAGATCGGTTCGCAGACCAGGATTTTGCCCTACCAAGCGTTCCAAGAATCTCTCCAGCGGACACCTCTTGCCTGGCACCCAAACTGATACCCTGATCATCTTTGGGATGTCCTCTCCCTCCAACATGACGTACTGGATGTCACCTCTGGGTGTGATAGCCTGCCTGGCTGTCCAAACCCTAGTCCTCTCGTCGCCGCAAGTGATGAGGAACATGCCCTCACTTACCACGCCGGACTCTTCAAATTGTGGCCACCAACCTTCATCAGGGGTGCCCTTCCTGCTCCCAGTATCATCCAGAGCACTCACAAGTTGTGCTCTGACGTGCTCCGCGTCGTCCTCGGTCATCACTTCACCATCTGCCCTGACCACGGCGACCTGTGGCTTCTTAGCCTTCTCCACTTTCGGGCGTTTAGCCTCGGGGACGCTTTCTGGCGTCTCCTCCGCACCCTTCTTCTTTTTCTTCTTTCTCTTTTTGCTGGACTCCCTTGTTTTGGTCTCACTCGGGGTCCGCCTTTCAGCGGTCCCCTCATTTCGACCAGGAGAGGCCAGCAGAAGCTCCTCAATGCTCTTATTTAAACTCTCTGTGGAGGCACCCCTCTCCAGGCCTCTCAAAGGAGAAGCCGGGAGGTTCCCGGCAGTTTCCTGCCTCGAGGATGTGCCCCCACTAAACTCACCTACAACATCTTTATTGGTGGAACAGGTAGCCATACTACCGGTGTGCCTTGTTCCTCAACAACACCGGAGACCTTCGTGGTGATTTTCGCACCCTCATTTGCCACGGACTGAGGGCCTTTCTTTATTTGTTCTTCCATATTTTTAAGTTTGAAAGGGGGGGTATAGTGTCGGTGAAATATGTGTAAGTGTGGTGTTGAACTGTATGATGTTTGCTGTTTCCTCACCAGATCCCTACACTACAGGTACCTGGACGAATCTCCAGCGTGTGAGCAGCTCCCCCACATCCGCCCCAGGTCCTCCAATGTCCAAATAGACTCTCTAAAGTAAAGACCTGTTTTCGGAGGCCCAGGAATGGGCCCCGTCAGGGCGGCGTGAGATCGCTAGTGTATCTGTGGTGTGAGTAAGTGAACATGTTATCACGGCGGATGCAGAATAAATGTTGTGTAGCTCCGCAGTGGTGTCTGCCGCCAGAGCCCGATTAGCCGTGCAAAGCACGTTGTCCAGTCCCTGCGGCGTGGACGCTCGGGTTGGCTCCAACCCCGTAACTGGAATCGCGTAAGCTTTCCACCAGTCACAGGGTTGTTTACGGACCGCATTTTTTACTAACTTTCCCATCGTTGGTATTTTATAAATAATTATGGAATTGCTTAATAAAATTGAAAAAAATTGCAAAAAATCAAGTAATTTCTAACATCTTACTTACTGTTTTATATAGTTAATGTACGTTATAAAGAAAAAATCAGAATTTTCATTCCATTGTTGAAAAAGAAAGCAAAAGAGAATTAGGCGGAAATGCAAGTTTCAATTTAAGTACGCCATTTTGTATTTGGCCGTTTATACTAATGGAACAAAATAAAATTGATGTTAAACACCCATAACAAGGGATTCATAATATTCAGTTGAAAAACTTTTCTTAGACCTGGAGTTTTTAGCTATTCATTATGTGGTCTTTATTTTATGTATGTGACGTAGTCCACAAAGTATTTAAAGATGGGAATCTATGCATGAGCAAATTCAGTCAAAATCTAGTTGCTCGCAACAACATTAGAAAAAGGAAACGAACTAATTATTAGTGCAATTAAACAAATAATTTATAAAAAGAAAGAAGCATTATATATTAGAGTTCGAAAAACTAATGACTATGTAACTATGTAAATTTGAGTACGAGAAAGTCTCCTGAGTGATTAATGACATGTTCTTTCCGTAAACATACCGACAGGTTTCTTTAAATCTGATATTTCATCATTACCATCAATATGGGGAACTATAAGTTTGGTTTGAAACTTTTTTCCGAAAAAGCTCATTTTAAGAAGTTCTAGGTGGAGGGGGAGTTTATGCTTCCCTCAAAAAAGTCATTTTATTAAGTTTAATATTGCCCATTGACATAAAATTGAAGACCAGTAAACATTATAAATTATAAATTAAACTTATAAAATTATAAAATATAAATTATAACATTTAGTAGAAGTTATAAATTTGAGAACTACTCCTCCAGTACACTTGTGGGCGATTAAAGAACTAAACATTTGCTAAAAATTGCGTGTTTTTAATTATGTAATGGATTGCCGGTGCGTTTAATCATAAGTCACCACCCGCAGCTCTGTCCCTGAATACGTCACATGAAGCGTGGCATATCTTCCTACAATAAGCGATCCAAATTCCTACCATGAGAAAGATCGAGATCCGCCTACCTAATATCCTTGAAATACAGGAAGGAGATGTTAAGGAGAAGTTAAGAATCATATATAAACGCTAGCGATAATCAACCATCAAGAAGTCTCTGTGATTCAGTCTTGCACACACAACCATCAAGATGATAATATCATCAGCAACACTCTGCCAGCTCAGTCTCACCTTCTTTCACGCTATCACACTCTTTTTTATTTTTACTCAGTTCTGTAAAGTCTTTGCAATATCACTGTTTACACATTTAATACATTCAATGTTCAAGTCCGTATCATTTATTTAATTGTTTATTTATCTTTGTCCACTCCACAATAACATCCCTACAAATTGAAAAATAAATGTCGAAAGCCAGGACTTGAAGTTTTTCCTGGGCTCCTTTGCATTTCATCATAAGGATGCTTCATTTTGCTTGAATTTGCAACTATAATGAGCTTCATTTTGTTGAATTATTTTTAAACATACAAAAAAAAACACTTAATCAAAATTTATTTGTTTTGAAAGTACTTAAGATTAGATAAAATGAATAAACCAATTTAATGTGCATTAGGAATAATTAAATAACAATTATTCAATAAAAAATTAACCTAATTTGATAAATTTTGAGTGGATGAATGATTCTGTAATAATGATTTTCACACACAACTTTGTCTTATTGTTTTTCCCAACTTCAAATCGACCGTTTTTTACAGTTTATTTTATATATATATATATATTAATATATATAATTTTTACATTATTTGTATAAATCTTTTTTAAATTAACAAGATTTATTGAAAAATGGTTTTACCCTATTCGATATGTTACCCTGGCTACCCTGTAGTCAGTAATTCCATCTAACGGTGAACTTTGTAAGCTTTCAAATATTGCTCGCACTTTTTCGACTTGGGGGTTTTGAAAAATCTATTTCAGTAAGTTGCCGTTAAGTGTACGCAATGAGTTGAGTATTTCTTTTGCAAATGATTTCGTTTAGGTGTATTCAGTTATTATTAAATATTTTATTTACTTCATTACGTCAACATCGGCAAACGCATGTTGTTGGGCAATACAATTACTATTAATAATAAAGTAAATTATCTTGTGAGATATATAGAATAAAGAAATGTTCTGTAAAATTGCAACGCGACAATTTTTAGTTGGGCTTGCCATAAATGTGGCGGTGGGGATTTGTCTTGGATACCTGAGTGGATTTATGTGGAGCGTTCTATCACAAAATCAAGAAAGCTTGTGCAAATTTAAGTTTAAACTAATTGACAGGCTCTAAACAGAAGAATCTTTCAAATAAAAGTGATACATTTCTATCTCTGCAGCAAGCAGTCCAAGTTTAATAGTTTTCGAGAAAATTCCAAAAAAAAACTTAAAAACCTATTCTGTAAAATCGCACTTTCGGTATATCGATTTCCTTCAAATTTGGAATTCTATCGATGCTTCTAATGCGTATATTGATATTATGTAGGTGGTGAAACCATTTATTGTAGTTAAGTGGTACTTTATAGATTAAAGCATAACGCTACCAATACCCCCAGAAGTTTCAAAAAAATCAATTTCCGGGGAAAAGGTTTCAAATAAAAGTGGGGGAGGTATTTATGTGTATGTGTGTAGATCTAGTGTACAGGAAGTTTAAAGAAAATCTTTGTAACCATTTTTTTATTTTGAGTAAAATCAGGAATGACTGAAAAAAAAAACTTAACTTGGATTTATGGATTTTATCCGAAATTTTTTTTTGTCTGATGCGGTAAAATTACCTAAACGGGATACCAAATTTGAGCTTCATTGCGATTTTTGGTTTTTGAGATATTCTGTTCACACACAGATCATTCGCTAAAAACATTTTTTTTTGTATTCAGAGGCGCCAAAAGTGAAACTGGAGCGTCCGTAGGGAAACTGAATAAAATAAAATTAAAATTTTAATAAATCGTATATAACTGTACAAAATAAACATTGTATTCTCTCGCTATTACTACCACAAAACAACTATTATGTTTCTCTCATGTTTGTGTGTGTGTGTGTGGATCGTATCTCTCGCTCGTCCGCACTTTGAACTTGCAATGTTTTTACTTCGTAACAACGAGTTATTCTAAAACAAACAGCTAATTGCTCTGTCGCTCTGTTAGTGCGCACATTACCTAGGTAAATTTATTTCACTTTTGGAGTGGCCATACCTCGAACATTACTTCGACATTTTTTTTTGTACGCCTGTGTACAACCAACACTTTAAACCACTGTGGAACTTACGGTACACCATTCTCTTTAAACTTTCTACATCAGAATACCATCATCATCAAGACGAGCACCGTTATCTTCTATTAACCGTCATCTATATCAGAGCGGAGGTACGTGAGTAACGACGACACCGGCACAGCTCCAGCGACATCATTCTTTACTCAGTTCAGGCGAGAGAGAAACATAATATAAAGTCACTAGTAAATGCAAACATTATTCATCTATCTTATATCACTTGTAAGTGTGTTCATCTTCTCTTTATTTTTATACGAAATACAGTCCACTTTAAAAATAATCAGTGTATCTTTATTCATTTATTTTTTTGACGGTAGAGAACTTAGGTATTCAAGTTTTAATAATCGTAGAGGAACAATAATCTGCCTATTGGCCGTTCCATTTTTTGGTCGTCCTCTGCCGAATTAAATTAAAATAAAATATCACTCCTGGGCCTTCTTGGACGAATTAAGTTAAAATTAAATCTCATTTTTTCGGTTCTCCGTTCGCCGAATTAAAAAAAAAAAACTTTACGTACGCTATTTTCTATTCCTGAAGAATATTATTTGCATTTATTTTTGTACAGCTTATTGAAATAATAATAATTTATCAACAATATATCTTTACAACTTGTTAGAATTTAATATGTAAACTGAGGAAATAGAATTTTTAAAACATCTACGCAAATGTGATAGAGTTTCTTCTGTTCTCAGTCAAAAATTAATTAAATGTATTCAGATTATTTCTTTTTTGAAGAATGTTTATTTTTTTGATTTTCAAAGTTAATAATTTAATTATTCTCAGCATTGCAGATTAACAGCTTTTATTAGTCAAAAGTACTTTATCTTAGAATATCTGTGTTGAATTTTCAAAATTGCTTTTTTAATTTTATAAATGTAAACGTTTGAACATTTTCTTGAATTTTGATTTTTTTTTCTCTTTTCTCTCACAGTACCAATTTGGTACCAACTGATTTACCTTTTTAATTTGATTTAATATATCTGGAGGTGAATTAATAATCTACTTTGCTATTTTTCACTTGATCTAAAATCTATTTTTCATTTTATTTAAAATCTTGAAGAATTTATGCTGTAACTTGTACTTTTCTTTGAGCACAAATTTAATTGTTGTTAATTCCAATTTATTTCAGACAACTTTCCACATTTATTTATATGAACTATATTCTTAATGTCTGCTACATATTTACATATTTATATGAACTATATTCTTAATGTCTGCTACATATTTACATATTTATATGAACTATATTCTTAATGTCTGCTACATATTTACATATTTATATGAACTATATTCTTAATGTCTGCTACATATTTACATATTTCAATTTTCATACTTTATTTATTTTTTAATTTCAACTTTCTATACTTATTTATATAAACTAAACTATATTTTGCAGTATCTGTTACATATTTCAATTTTCATATTTTATTTATTTTTTAATTTTCTGTAAATTTCTGGTTTTAGGTAATCTTAATCTTTATTGTTGAGTGGCTGATAAATGGATTTGATTTGTTTCATTTATTTATTCTCTTTCTATGATGGCGCCGCCGTCCACCAAACCTACTACTTGTATAGAGAGTATTCCTAACCTATCCCTTGACCAAAGGCTCGGTTTGTGAACCTTGGGGCACAAACGGTTAACATCATCAGCAAAGGACGTTAAATTGTATGTAGAGGAAGCCAGGGCAGCATCTGCGGGGGTTGATCCTGAAGCTTAAGTTGTTTTTCTGGGTAGTTTCAAAACTTTAGACAAGGTTTATGAAAAATTTGATGTTACTTGGGATAACTTAATGGAATGTTATTTACTTAGGGGTTCGGAGGCGGATTTTCCAACTCCACTACACTGCGGCAGGCTGTGGTGCGATATTACAAGGAATGTTGTAAAGTACATTTATTGCTTACAACTTCAACTTCAACAAATAGTAGCACTTCCGGTTCTAATTCTTCCTTAATAGCTCAACCTAAGTTACCCGAAATAAAGTTACCTAATTTTCATGGTGACTTAGCAAAATGGCCCACCTTTAGGGACACGTTTACCTCCTTGGTTCATGATGAGCCCAGTCTCAGCGCAATGGATAAATACCATTATTTACGTCGTTCCTTAATTGGTCACGCCCTATCCATACTGGCAAACATACCTTTAAGCGCAGATGGTTATGATCAAGCTTGGAATGCCTTGAACGTCAGGTATAACCATCAATGTAAATTAGCGGCTTATTATCTCAATCAGATAAAAAACTTTAAACCTATTCAGGGCAAACCACCCGTTTCCTCATTTCAGGAATTTAGTTCTGTTGTTGGTCAGAATATTAGCGCTCTTAAAACCGAACACTCCTAATCTGGGAAAGTACCTTTTATTTGAATTAGCAGTAGCTTGTTTGGATCCTGCAACTCGAGAGGCTTTTGAAATTCACTTAGCAGAAGAAAATACTGAATTTCCGACATCGAGCCTGCTTTTTTCCTTTCTCCAGACTCGATGCACTTCATTAGGTTTGGCCCATCCTGTTCAGCCGGAAACCCCCAGAAAGCCACCTTTTGGTTAAATAAATATCAACCAAAGGACACTTAGAGGCAAATAAAACTCGCACAACATTTTTTGTGCGGACCCCAGCTAATGCTTCCAATCTTAAACATGAAAGCAACACATCATCAGAAAAATCTGTTTCTGCTTCCAAACAGCCTAAGTCTTTGGCATGCTTTATATGCTCTCAGTGTCATATATTAAAGCACTGTCCTATTTATAAAAATAAGGAGCCTTCAGAAAGGTTTAAATTGTTAAATGGTTGGTTTAATAATACAAAGCACTGTCCATCTATATAGCCTGTCAAGTCTGTTGGCGCCGACATCATACTTCCTTACATTTTCCTAACCAAGCGTCTGCTGAATCAGATCGCTCACCATCTACAAAACAAGAAACTCCCATTGCTGAGGGTGCTTCTTTAGCTTCCACGGTAGCACGGCATAATGAAGACCTACTGGGCACAGCATTAGCACGAATTAAAGATATTAAGGATGAATATCAAACAATTCGTTTGGTCTTAGACTGTGGCAGTCAGTGTTCCTTTATCTCGAACGAATGTATCAATAAATTGGGATTAATGCCATTGAAAGTTAAACAAACTATTTCTGGCGTAGGTCGAACTAAATTAAAGGAAATCCAAGGCAAAGTCAGCTGTAGTATAATTCCTTTTACTCGCAGTTCACCAATACAAGTGGAACTAGTTGTTGTTTCATCTATAACAACTCTTCTTCCACAGGAACCTATCCCCAGTAAAGTACGTCAGAAGTACCTACATTTATCTCTGGCGGATCCCTATTTCTGGCAGCCAGGCTCCATAGATATTCTATTAGGGGCCGATGTGTTTGCAAAGGTTATATGCGGTCTACCAACTATCATGACACCCGCGCCCCTCGCTTTGTATTTGTTAAGCAATTTAATCTATAAAACTTGTGAAAGTTCTTTAATAGAGTGATTTTAGAGTATTTTTTAGAGTGTTCAACTTTCTGAGCTTAACGAACCGCAAAAACCAGTTACAGCTTTGTGGTTTTTTGTTCGGCGAGTGGTCTCCTGCGTCCACGTTCGCCGGGGCTGGACACCAGGCAGAGTTTTGGTAAGTTTTGTTGCATCATTTCTGTCTGGCTAAAGGGAGAGTAACATTTGTAGAGGGGACGGAGGCACGCAAACCGCTCTTTTCAGAGCGAGGGCGTAAGCTTCGGCTTGAGCCCAGTGTAAATATAGTACACATTTTTATTGTAAATAGTAGTTTTAGTATAAATATAAGAGATGACGAGCACACCGATGAAAGCTACATCGTCTAGTCCAAAGGAAGCCAGCTTGAAGGAAAGCAGGCTAAGACTGTCTAAAAACAATCAAGAACAAAAGAAAAAGCAGCCTGAAAAGAAGTTAGTGAAACATCACTGCCGAAGATGAAGCATGTGGTCCTGATCAGGCCACAAGTGATGCGGGCAGTAAAGACAAGCGACCAGACTAAGGAAATATTGAAGGGCAGTCTTAACCCTTCTGAGGAAGGCTGGCAGGTCGTATCCCTCCGACAAGTCAGAAGTAAGACACTCGTAGTTGAAACAGGAGGCCCTGAGCAGGCGCAAGCCCTGCTGAATAATGAAAAGTTAAGGTGCACTGGTCTGCAGGCTGAGTTGGCTAAGAAACGGCTCCCAAGAATGATAATTTTCGACGTACCAAGCGATCTTGATGAGGCACGATTTATCAAAGCCTTAAACGATCAAAATTTGGGATCGGTATTGCCGAAACCTGAGTTCCAGGACTCCTTCCAGGAGTGTTGGCGAAGACAGGTAGGAGCAAAAATGGTTTGCAAAATTGGGTAGTAGAAGCCACGCCAAAAATGCGTGAACTGAGGGGAGCCCTGAGTAGTGGCAGGGTTTACAGAGTGGAGCCGCTGTAAGGTAATGGACCACAATCAGGCGTCACGTGGTTATAAGTGTCAAATATATGGGCATGTGGCAAGGTACTGCAAGGAGAAAGATTTCACTGAGCCACGAAAGGACATAGTTATGATAAATGCCCAAACAAAGCCGAAGCCCCGACATATGCCGCCTGTAAGGCGTTCCGAAATCCGCACAGCCACTCTGTGAAGAGTACTAAATGCCCAGCATACCAGAATGCTTTAGACCGTCAACTTGCCAACACTGATTATGGAAGAAGCCCGTAATCTTACGGACAGTGGCCTGAGAGTGTTGCACTAAATGCGCAACGCTCTAAAACAGAAATGGCTGAGGCGGGAGATTTCATCTACTCACGGGGCGTAGATATTGCATTTAATTCAGGAGCGCCCTATACGTTCAAAGCGAGCGTTAAGGGCCTGGGGTTGCAGCATCGTATCGTCCACGCTGCCTGCGATGGATGGATATGGACTACTATTGCGGTGTGCAATCCAGACATCACTCTATTGCGCCTTCCTCAGTACAGCACCAGTCATTGTACCTGTGTACTGTTAACTGCTGCACATGGCTTGAGTTGATGCTGGTGAGCTTATACTGCCAGCCGTCGTGCGACATAACGTCGCCTATAGCCCACTTAAGTGGCTCCTGCGAGAAAACAGGGGAAAAAAGATAATTGTGGCCGCCGACATCAATGCATAGCACCCATGTGGCACGATGACATGCTAGATGACAGAGGCAGACACTTTGAGGAGTATATTGTCTCAAATGATCTGTGTGTCCTTAACGTGCCTGGACATTTGAAAACGTTTATAGGAACCGGTAACTGCGCTGAACACAATCTGGATGTTGCCTTGTGTACAGCTTCGGCTGTTGACAGGGTACATGATTGGAGGGTGGCAGACTGGGTGACTGGTGATCACAGGGTGATACTTTTCGAAGTTGCCTGGGACACCAGGCCATGTCCCACCTATGAGGGTCTAGAAAGATACTCAATAAAAATGTTGATTGGGAAAGATATAAGGCCCTCCTCCAGCGCAGTGTTGCTCCCACACATGTCCAAGGGGATACCATTGCTGATGTCGATGCGGTGGTCACGGAGCTGACTGAGGCAATAGCAAGGCGTAAGTGGGGTGGTATTAAAGAAAATACCCTCTAGTCGCACGCGCCGTGTTCTAGAAATCTGTGATGCTAAAATTGTTCAATATTGGCGCTCTGTACAATGTAATCATTCTCTACTGCCTTTGATGGTAAATTGGCACTTCCCCCCCCACCTGCATATTTATGTTAGGATAATTAGCACAACTTGAAATTTAAGAGAATTTTATATATAACTGTATTGAGAGGTGTCAGAGAAAGTCGAGTGCGTGTTTCACACCAGATTGTTTTTTTTTTTTTATTTAAATCGCTAAACAGACCTGATTTATGACGTTTAACTTAAATCCGCAAAATATGCCGTTTTTTAAATATGCAAAATATTCATGTTTTGAAAAATTAAACGAAATTGTTTCTACATTTCGTTCATTAGTTAAAAAAATGGAAAGAAAAAAATGATCCCATAGCCATCTTGATTATTAAGCCGGGCTAACTGCCAACTTAATCACTATTTCCACCCACCAGATCTCTCTGCAATCAAGATATATAACACTTTGAAATGCAAACACATTTTTTTTTCTCTCTCTGTTTATTTTTCATGTTTTACTTTGTTTCTCATGTAGTTGTGTTTTCTCTGTTACAGGTAAGTTTTTATCATCTGTTACTATAACTACCCACACTTTATCATTCAGAAAATAAATGAGCCTGCATTATACCAAGGTAAGAAATCTGTCTTCATTTCTTTCTTTCTTTGTTATGAATTTCCGCGTTCCCTTCCCCTTTCTCCCCAAAAAGATCAGTGTAACATTATTTACAGCTGCAGCATGGGATAGGAGAAACTTCTTTTTTTTTCTTACTTTCTCTTATAGCTGTAAGGTTAACTGGTGCAAAAAAGTATTGCACAGTTTTCCAAAATTTAATTCTCATGGGTAAAGTTAATTCTCATGTAAATATTAGGGTTTGTGGCTTTTTTGTAAGCATTGTACGTGGTTATTATGGCGCATGGAAACTTTTGTAGATCAAGCATAAAAATTTCGTTCAAAGCCAATAGCTGTAATTGATTTAATTAGCTTCTTTTCCCCCTCAGCTTTTCAAGATTTTCCAATGAAAAATTGGTACTCTATGAAAATTATTTTCAGATTTTCGAGGGGTTGGGAACTCACTTGAGATTGAGTCTATAATACCCTTAGATGTACATAGATCCCTCTAGGGACTTACAGGATTACACTGCCAGCTAAGTTGCAGTTTTTTTGCATTGAGAATTCTCTGTACACCTTATAAGTTACTCGTCATTGTACTTAAGTAGTTGTGCGGAAACCATCCTAGTAGATTCCATGCTTTGTGTACTTGTGTAGTGGGATTCTCATGGGGACTGAGAGAGTTGGGAATTTGAACTACACTGATGATGATTCAGTTATATTGAATAAAACAAAGATATTGTCAGGACTTTACAGTCAAGTAAGAGAAAGAGGTTGATAGGAGCGGAGCGGTTGATGCAAAGAATTTTAGTAGAAAATTCCCCTCGCTTTTATGGTGGTCCTGCCTATCTCTGAATTCCCCTTCTTTAGTTTTGCTAAGTAGCGTGTCTTGACTTTCCTAGGGTGTGTAATATTAGGGTATGTAGGATGTATAGGAGTTTCTGCTACACACCCTTCCCTCCCTGTGATGTCATATGTAACGTGTAAATAAATAAACGTCTGTATGTCTGCAAGTTCCTCACCTTGGAAGGTGTCAATTTAAGTTAAAGTTTGCTAGTTAGTCTGAGATATTCTCAGGGCATCAAGATCGTCGAACAAAATGGTTAATTTGTGTGTCTCTAAGAGGCCTTATAATATAAATTTTCATTTATAAGTATAATTGAGTTTTCACTGGAAATAGATGTTTTGAAGTCTCTGAGTGTGAAAAAACGATTCTAACAAAAGATCTACGTGTGTGTATGTGTGAGTGTGCAAAAACAAAAAATCTCAATGCCCATAAATTTGAGATTTTTTTCAGATACTACCGCTGCATCTGACACGAAAATTCTGGACAAAATCCAGCAACGCAAGTGAGTCTTTACTGAATAGTCTTTTGTCTTCAAGTTTTTTGTGATTTTCTCAGAATGGCTCCAACGATTTTCTTTAAATGTCTTATACTGTCTGTGGGGGGGGGGCACTTTAAACATTCCTCTAAAGTACCATTTCAGTAGAATATATGGTTCTATCACCTGTATAATATAAAGCATATTAGTTACATTCCTAATATTCGAAATCATATGTATTCTGGGAGCTTCCTTCTATACTGCCAGTCCGTACGAATAAGTTCCATCAACTGGTGGAAGTTCAGCGAACTAAACTCGAGTGGGTGATACACCACTAGATTTTAATTTCTCAGCTTAAACTGCTCTACTGTGTAAGTTTCGTCGATCAAACGTGGTATATTTGTTTATTTTTAGCTCTGGTTTTCCTGCTTCGCTTTGAAAATATAAAAAAGAAGAAAAACCTTTTGAAATCTATCTTATTAATCAACCAATAAGGCCCTAATTTTCCTTAACTTTCTTCTTTGAATAATTTTCTTTTTGATGTTTTTCATTTTCTTATTTTTCTTCCATTTTCTTGGTAGAAACTTTATTTTATTTTTAACTGAGTTCAAGGATGAAACCATTTTTTTGGAGGGTTGTGGTGGGGAATCACCCCACCAAGAGATTAACTTGTTGATATTGTCCGTTCAGTTATAGGTGGGGAAAGAAAATTACTGTTTCGTACACCTTGGACAACCTTAACTTATTTTTTTTACTTCTTTTTTTTCTGAAATTCCCTAAAAATTAAGGAGGATCCCTTTTTCTTCTAGATGGATGTGCCACAGTGTTTGCCATTAATTTTCTTCATGAAATCTTTAATCTTTCTAAAGGAAAATTGGTAAAATAAACTAGTTTAATTTTGGTAAGTTAATCTCAATGTTGACTGAGTCTACGTTTTAATGGACTTAATATAGCCTTTACATTGATTTGAGAATATTGTATATTTTATTTAAAGTACGGCTTGCTTAGTGTAAGAGGAAAAGTATTGCGATCTTGTCAAATTTACCAAGTTAAGTTTTCCCTGGAAATACGTATTTTGGAGCTCTGGAACAAGAAAAAAAAAAATCTGTTGTGAACCTCTCACATAACTATCTCTTATTGCAATTTACACAGTGACAAATTTCTTCTAATTCTCTTGTAATATGTTTAGTTGTGTCTTTATCGTTATACCGATGGGTGAATCTAAACTTAATAAAAACCGCTATGTCTGAGAAAAGCTCACCTCACCCCTCACCTAAAACTTTTCCGGAAAAAGTTTCAAATAAAGTGACAGGATGTATTTATAATTAGTGCAATAATTTCAATGAAATTATTGATATTTTTATGAAGAAAATATGTTTTATACAGAAAACTAAAAAAAAAAAAATTTTCAGTGTACTTCCGGTCAGACGAGTTCTTTTCAAACACAGAATTTTGGGAACATATTTAACTGTAGTTACTATTATTTAAATGATGGAATCCTATAATAAAGTAAATTCTCACTTTAGAGGAAAACATAACCCAAAACATTTCCCTCTAAAATCCGTCTTAAATGAATTGTTTCTTCCCAGAGAAATGTTTCAAAATAAAAGTGGTAGCTTGTTAAAAGTGCAGTTGTTTATAAGAAGTTTAAAGATAATCGTTGGAGCCATTTTCCAGAAAATCGCAAAAAAGTGAAAAAAAAAAAAACTAGACGTAAAGTGGTTCAAAGTTACGGTTGAGAAATTTTGTCAGATAACTTACTTTCGGTTCCCATGGTGATACTCAAGCGGAATATCATGTTTGAAATCTCGTTTTTGAGCTATGCTTTTCACACACATACATACACAGAGACCACTTTTTCGGATTCACGGGATTTTAAAACATGTATTTCCGGTGAATATTCGATATCGAAAATTTGAAACGATTACAATATTTCCTCTTTCTAGCGAGTAAGAGAAAGTAATAAATTAATTAGAATATTAGTTTTAAAAAAACAAAACAATAGTTTGTTGATAATTAAAAAAAAAATAAACAGCTAAAATATTTGTGATAATAATTTATCTGGTATATGTTCTAACAAAAGCAGGCCAACACCATAGATATAGCGGTATTATATCATGTATAGTGGGGAGGAGGTAATCAGTATTGCCAACTCGCTATTGGAAAAATTTAAATAAAAAAGAAAGAAAAAATTTATATAACATATAGACAACTTTATGAACACATTATAAAACTAAGACTCATAACACACACAAAACTAATACTGACATATATTTATACAGGCACATACATATTACAGAAAGTAGTGGGGAGTACATATATATATATATATAGAGAGAGAGAAAGAGTGAGTGAGTGTGAAAGTGAGGGGGAGCGATAGGAGGAGGAACGTTGAATATGAGAAACATTAACTTGGATTGGTTGTACTTGTTGTGGCCCGTATGTTATCTGTGTTCGTAACCAGCTTTTGTATATTTAATTTTTTTTTTCATATTTTAAATATTCTCTCATTCCCAGTGACTGTTCAGTAGTCAGTTTACAAGCTGACCGTCTGGTTGCGTTGTATTATTTGCTAATGATGGAGAATTTCTTCTTGTGCTACTCTACAAGTTCTATATTATTTTATTTTTAGAAATGCTCTCTATGTGTTGTGTAAGTGAAAAAAAAAAATAGATAAATAAAATAATCTCATTTTGGTGGGAAAAGTTGTGGACAGGAAGTTCAAATGTGTTTTGTTATTGTTTAAATAGCCATTTTATAGAAAAAGGATGTGTTTATTAAAAAAAGTGAACAACAGTTTTAGTGTATCTTTACAGATACTTGGTAAATCGCATCGCACTAATTTTAAGCGAAAAAAATATATATACATAGCGTAAAAAAGGTCTGGGTGCGTATTAATTATAATTATAAATTTTAGTTTTATAAAGCAGTTGTTTAGACTAAACAAAAAATATATGGTATTTTAAATTAAATAAAAGAAAACAAAAACAAACAAACAGCAATGGCAAATTAAACAGCTGATTTGAATCATATGTTTAATTTATAAAGGAGAAAATATTATAAAATAAAAAACAGCTGATCTGAACAGATAATGTAAAACAATGCTCACTCATTCAAAAAATAAAAAAAAAATAAAAAATTCGTTGAGTTCATTCAAGACGTAAAACTTGGTAGGGAATAAGCTTGTTATAATTACGCCGTGAAATAGGTTATTTATAATTCTTCTTGGACAAATATTTGCTCTCTTTCGTTTAATTCTTTTTTTTTCTTTTTCTTTTTTTTAATTTTTATTACTGAGAAGATTAGATTAAAACAATAATTTTATTTATGACTTCTTTCTTCTTTTTTTAAATAAAATTAAATTCTGTTTAATAAACTTGTACAAATATAAATATGGCCTACTGGTTTTAATATTTATTTAAATTTGTGCGGTAAAGATATATATATTTTCTCCAACTTTTTATAAGAGGGAGTAAGTACGATCTGTCAGAGTTTCGAAATTGTGTTTTTCAGCGGGAATTCATGTTTCAAGATCTCCTGAGAACGGAAAAAAATGTCTTTAGCGAATGGTGTATATATATATATATATTGTAATATTATTTGTATGGGTGGGGGTAAATTAAGTATGTTAATTACTAAAATTTAAAATTCAATTCTTCTAGAAAGGGATCTCGTGAGGTCTGTGTTTATCTGAACTGAGGAGGGATAATAAATACACAAATTAATAACTTAAATAGAAATATATATTATTCTAATAAATAAATAGATAAAATATAAACATATTTCATTTGTCTATAAATTTCATTAGATACATTTTGGAGGAATCAAAACTTACAAATTAATGGCTTCAACAACTTCCCCGCAAAGCCCTAATTTTCCTAACATCCATTTATAATGCAGTCCTCAGAACCACATACTTCCCAATTCTATGGAAATTTTCTTCAATAAGAATGATCCCCAAGCCTAATAAACCTCTCCACTGTCTTACATCCTATCCCCATTAGCCTTCTCCCTATTTTAGGAAAAGTTCTTGAAAAAATTCTTCTCAATCGTCTCCTATCAATCCTAGAACCCCTTCAAATCATCCCACATCACCAGTTTGGATTTCGGAGTGGTCACTCTACTATCCAGCAGGCGCATCGCGTTGTAGATACCATCGCTACCTCCCGTGAGCTGAAACAATACTGTGCTGGCGTCTGTTTAGACATCTCTAGAGCCTTTGACTGCGTGTGGCACGAAGGTTTACTGTGGAAGCTCAAGGGCCTCCTACCCTGTACCTACTACCTCATCCTAAGATCCTTTCTAAGTGATCGATTCTTCCAAGTCACCCAAGGCTCATCTACTTTCTCCATCTATCCCATCCTAGCCGGAGTGCCTCAGGGCAGCATCCTGGCACCCATCCTATACACAATTTATACTGCCGACATCCCCGTACACCCCAACACGAGCCTATTCACCTATGCTGATGACACAGCAATCCTATCACCCCACACAGATCCCGTTCTCTCCAGGCGCTCCTTGCAAATCCATCTCCACTCACTTGAATCCTGGTTAACCAAATGAAGAATAAAAATCAACCTTAACAAATCCCAGTACATAGTCTTCACATTAAACAAAAAAGTACTCCCTCCCGTCTACCTGTTCAATATCCCTATTTCTCCCGCAGACCACGTTCGCTATCTTGGACTATACTTAGACAAGCGACTCACATGGAATCCCCATACGAGACTTAAACGAATCACCCTCAACCAACGCTTCAGACTTCTGGCTAGACTTCTTGACAAACGCTCTAAACTAACACTTCTAAACAAAAGACAGCTTTACAGCTCACTGCTCGCTCTAATTTGGACATACGGACTAGAACTATACGGCACTGCTAAGCGTTCCAACCTCAATAGAATTCAAACCCTTCAGTCAAAAATCCTCTGTCGCATTGTCGACGCTCCTTTTTACGTCACCAACCGCACCATCCACAACGACCTCAAGATCCCGTTTGTCAACGACCTCGCAAAATCCCGATACATCAAATTCCACAGTCACCTATCCCTCCATCCAAATCCCCTCGTCCAAGCCCTCTACTCAAACTCACTCCCAGGTAATCCCCAAAGACGGCTGAAGCGCCGTTGGCCCCGCGACCTCCTGGATAACTAATGTCAGTTATCACTGGATAACTGCCATTCATGACATTACATGATAAGTATATATATATAATACAGTTGTAAATATTCAATAAACAAATAATAAAAAAAAAAAAAAAAAAAAAAAAACAAATTAATGGAATCTCCGATTTGAAGGTTGGGCCTTAAGCACTCACATCACTTGACTATCAACACTCTTTTTCTGAACCATACAAATTTTTCCTCTCCATTTGAGGCACCACATAAATATAATCCCTCCCTCTATTCAAAAGAGAAAGGAAGGGAAATTCCCTTTTATGTACTAAAGGTATTCTACCTTTCTAACTATCCCTCATTGTTTCACCCAACCTTCGTATAAACCTAATCTTGAGTTGATCTAAATAATAAATCAATATCAAAAATATATTTCTACTAATATATTTTACTTACAATTACAAAATCATAATTTATATTTTTTCATCATTTCTCCCCAAGATCTCACATTACTTACTATATATATGTGTGTGTGTTTGTGTGTGTGTGTGTGTGTGTTTATATTTATTATTATTATTATTAACATCTGCGGGTGGGCTATACCCCGGCACTGCAGCCAACAGAGGCTTATTGTACCATCCCCGATAACCTCTAGTAGTTGAACCCTCCCTCCCTAAGGAGTTGGAGGACTTTCACCACCAGATCTTTTTGAGCTACCATCTCCTCAGGTCGCAAAGTACCAAAGGTTTCATACCTCAATTTAGTTATTGCTACGCAATCAAATAGCAGGTGGCGGGCCGTTTCCTCTTCTTCCTGACATAATCTGCACAAGAGTTCCACGCTGATAAGCCCTTCCTTGTGCAGATGCTTCCTGAACCTACCATGACCCGTAAGTAGTCCCGTCACCGGAGAAATTTGGCTCCTACTCAGACTAAGGGCCATTTGGGTCCTTCGTTTACACAGCCCTGGCATCATCCTTTTGCTGTGTGTGGGACCTGGGCTCCCGCTCCTGACCTGAGCTCTTCATGCTTACCGCGAATCCATTCCCTAATCGCCGCACGAATCGCTCCGCCAGTGATCCCCAAGGAATCCAGGGCAGGCTCTGGACCAATGAACGGAGTATTTGCCCCGTTCCTGGCCAGTTGGTCAGCCATCTCATTACCCTCATTCCCTCTGTGTCCAGACACCCGTATCAGCTGTACCTTGTTGTGCCTGGATTTATATATTTATGTGTTTTAAATAAAATATCTCCAAAACTAAAAAATCGCAAGAAGCCCAAACATGGTATTCCGTTTGGATGCTGACACCTTAAAGTATATTTTGTGAGAAATACTGTAAAATCCATTGATTAAAGTAAATACTATCACCTTCATCATCCTAAAATCTGATGGTCCCTAAAGCTCTGAAATCATCTTATAAATAAAACTCATGAAATATCAAGTTCGTACATTTCGGCGATTTTCCATTTTCAAGTTATGCTGACTATGAACAGACAGACTGATACTGATAGATAGACACCCACTCTGGCTACGACCAGTTTCAAAATAAATCCGGTGTGAACTACTCACACGCCTTTCCCTTTCTCTTTTTAATACAATTATATATAAAATGACAGATTTGTCTTAACATAAATATACTGGTGGTGGTGGTGATGATTTGGGGGGGGGAGTACATTTGAGCATTTGAAATTAACGCCTCAAATTCCGCACAACTATCCAAAATAATTTTGTTAATAAGAAGTTTTCAAATAAAAGTGACACGTTTCCATATATGCATCAAGTATTCCAAGTTTAAAGAAAATATATAGTAACCGTTTCCGAGAAAATTCCACAACTGGAAAACCTTACTTTGTAAAATCGCATTTTCTATAAACCAATTTTGCTTTAAATTTGGAATTCTTTCAAGCTTCTAATGTGTATTGTAATTATGTAGATGGTAAAAGCAAATTTCACTTAAGTGGTACTTTAGAGGAAATCATAACGCTGCTGCTTCGGCCCCCCCAAAACAATTTTTCCGAAAAACTGTGTCAAATAAAAGTGGTCGGTAGTTACGTTTGTTGATAGTACACAATATTTCAAGAAAATTGTTACGAACTGTTTTCGACAAAACCACGAAAAATTAAAGAAAAAACATTTAGCCAAGTCGCACTTTCGGCTAATCGATTTTAATGGAATATCAAGTGTGTTTTGATCTGCGATTTGTTTCAAATTTGAGATGTTTTATTTGATGTCTTATTCAGGGGACTTCAAAACATATATTTCGGGTAGAAAACTGGGCTATCAAATTTCCGAAAATTTCACACAAATGCAATATGAAAAAAAATTCTACTTCTCTTGAGGTAGTAAGAGAAAGTAAAAATTAAATATATATATACTTTCCAATATGTAACTGCGTTATCTTTAGATGCATTCCATTAACATTGCTATAACATTGTCTGACTGTCTGACATATCCTTCAACTGTCATTAGATTTATCTATTCAGTTATTATCTAAATGATTAATTGCTACAGTCGCTTGGTATTTTTGTTTTGTTTTTTTAATGAGTGGGGAGTAATATATTAATAAAAAATTTTATATTGTAAACAAAATTTCTAGTCATATAAACTGTTATTATTTTCTTTTACTGATGGTATCGTGTCAGATTTTTGAGTTTTCACTGGAAATACGTTTTGAGATCCCCTGAGTTCGAAAAAAGTTTTTATAGAATGGTGTGTGTTTTTATTTTTTATTTTTAATCTATTTATTTCTACATGCTCCATTGTACAATATTACATGTACAGTGATATCATAATATCATAACATTTTTACAACTATTTACAATGCATATAAATAAAAAGAAAAACATTTCTTACACATGGCAACAAAATTAAGAAAAACTAAAGAAAGAAAACAAAACTATTACTTTTACATAGTTACACAGTTTGTGTTTCATTAACTGTTGTTATAGTGTTTCATATAGCTATTGTGTATTGACTATTTTATTAATAAATTGAATAAAATGGTCTTGATATTGTCTGGATATTAGATCTTTCTTAGGAAGGGGCCAGGCTGATCCAGTAGTTGTGACCTGTCGGATTAACTGACTTCGTTCTCTCTCATGTTGTTGGCAGCGGTATATAATGTGGTCCCAAGTTTGTGCCTCAGAATCCCCACATGGACACAGAGCGCTTTCGGCCAGGCCGAACCTATAAAGATAAGCTCGGTGTTTTCCGTGGCCACTCAGTACTTGTGTCATCATACATCCTAATGCCAATTCAGCTTGCTGTCTAATAGTTATGTGGGGGGAAAACTCTTTTGTTGCACTTCCATTGTCGGTTCTTCTCCACTCTTCCTCCCATTTAGCATATACAGCTTTTTTGCATTTATCTTTCAAATATGTTATGGGAGCCTTAGAATAGGACACTGGTAGAGAGCTAAGTGCAGCTTCCTTTGCCAGTATATCAGCGTACTCATTACCCTTTTCTCCTCGATGTGCTCTAACCCAGAGAAAATTGATTTCCCAACCACTTTTTAATAAATGGAGTAGAGACTGTCTGATGTCTTCCAGGATTGGTTGCTTCTTTTTCACATTCTGGGTGCTTAGCAAAGAGACTTGACTGTCGGAATAGAGCACTGAGGAACGTCTCTCAGGAGGTTCGTGTCTCCGTTCCAACCACCACAAGGCTTTCTGTATTGCCAGCAACTCAGCTTGATTGTTGGAGCATTGCTCAGATAGCCTGAATTTACCTTCATGGACAATGTTTCCTTGCCTGCTATAGACCGCAAACGCGCATCCAACGCATCCTTCAATCTTACTACCATCAGTGTAGATACTATAGGTATGGCATGTGTTGTGGAACGACATCTCTATCCTAGGGACAAGGCCTGGATGTAGCCATTTTTCTACGGGCACAGGGTACTCCATTTCTATGTTTTCCATCTGTGACTCCTCCGCATTGAAACAGGAAATGCTACCTTCATACAAAGCCAGCTTCTCCTTTGCCTTGTGATAAATCGGAGCTACGTTGGCTATAACGCAAGCAGCTTCGTATGAGATTGTTCTATAGCCCTTAATAATTCGTAATACGATTAGCCTTTGGACTGAAGAAAGTTTCTTCCTGTTGTAGCCAACTGCAAGAGCCTCGATCCAAGCCGGAACAGCATACAGTAATAAAGGAAGTATTGCTCCCGTATAGATAATGTGCAGAGCATCACACCCTATACCCCAGTACAGCTTTGCCGTTCTCGAAAGTTGATGTATGAGTTGCGCGCATTTGGTCCCAACGTACTCTACGTGAGCATTCCATGTAAACTTTTCATCGAAAATTACTCCAAGATACTTTAGTTCTTGAACTTGCTCAAGTTTTTCATTGTTTAAGAAAACTGATACGCGGTGTCTAATTAATTTTCTACTTATTAATAAGACTTTTGATTTTGATGAATTAAAGCACATTTTGTTATCGGACGCCCAGTTCTGCACCTCATACAAGATTGAGTTAGCTTCCATTTCCAGTTCTAATGTACCTTTAGCACTTATTAAAATTAACAAATCATCCGCAAAAGCTATTAATTTTATGTTAGAAAAAGTATGAAGTTTTAATAAAGAGTCATAAAGTAGCAGCCAAAACCCAGGACCACAACATGATCCCTGTGGGCAGCCCTTCGAATACTTTCTTGTAAGAGAGTAGGCATTATTTTCAAGAATTCCAAATCTTTCAGAAAAATAGTTTTTGGACAATTTGTATAGATTTGCTGGACATCTGAATTTCCTCATCTGGTGTAAAATGGCTGGCCACCATGCCGCATCGAAGGCTCCTCGCACATCAAGCGAAATCAGTAACACCTCTTCTTTCATATTAAGACTATTCTCTATAAATTTCTTAGCTGCTACTATGGCATCAGTGGTGCTTCTCTGAGGAACAAATCCATACTGATTAGGGTTAATAAGTTGTTTATGATGGACAAAATGCAATACTCTGTTTATCAGTAGTTTTTCTAAGATCTTTCCTCCTACCGCCAAAAGACTTATAGGTCTGAATTTTGAAAGTTCAAGTGATGATTCTTTTCCTGGTTTCACGATCGGAATAATTTTTGAAATTTTCCAAGTAGCAGGGAAGAGACCTCTATTTAGACATTCATTATATAGTGCAGTACAAAAGGAAGGAAATACTTGTAATAATCTGCAGAATATCTCGCTGTTTAAACCATCTCGTCCAGGGGCTTTGCTTGCATCTATTTCTTCAATGACACTTTGTATTACATCGGTTGAGAACGGTATATCATTAGAAATGTTCAAAGGTTCATCAATTAATAACCTCTGCTGAGTATGAACATGATTATCAACAATAACTTCATCCTGCGCTACAAACTTGTTCACCATCAGTTCCATTGTCTCTTCTAGTCCTGCAGTAAATGTACCATCTTCTTACTTTAGAGTCGTCAATATGTCAGCCTTCTTCACCTTGCCCGCCGCCATTTTGTAGATGTAATTCCAGGGCTATGACTTACTCGTTAAATTGCAGTATTCTCTCCATGACTCAATTTTTGACTTTACTAATAATTCAGAATATACTTTCTTACTTCTATAGTACTCAGCTTTCCTCTCTTCTCTCAGTCGCTGATCTCTATATGTTCTTTGATATCTTCTTCTCTTTGCATTAGTTTCTTTTCTCAGTTTCGTTAGTTCACCATTCCACCACGGGACAGATCTTTTGTCAATAGCCAAGTTTTTCCGGTACTGTGAAAATGAACCATTACAAGTTTGTATCAGTATATTTTGAAAATTTGTTATAAATCTATCTAAATTAGTGCTTCTTATCAAGTTTTCCTTCAATAATAAATCCAGATTAAGAGGTAAAGGTAGATCTGATTGTGGGCAGTCCTGTACTAATTTCGAGAAGTTTGTATACAAGTTATAAATGAAAGTATTCCAATTAGCGTTTTTAGTATTATATTTAAAAGTGCTATTGTTCATATTACTATTGCTAAAAATGCAGTGTTTAGAAAACTGTTCAATATTGAATATTATGTAGTTATGGTCTGATAGACTTACTTCTGAACTAACACTCCAGTCAGTTATGTACGATATCATGGAGTAAGTGGAAATAGTTAAATCAATTTTACTACTAGCTGTAGCGATATGAAATGTCGATAGGTCTGTATCTTCGTTTATAATGACTAAATTTTTTGATGAAACATAATAATCTAATTCTTTGCCTCTTGCATTAGTAATAACATCATACCAGACTTGAGATCTTGAATTAGAGTCCATACAAATTAGTATTTTGTGTGTGTGTGTGTGTGTGTGTGTGTGTGTGTGCATGTATGTCAAAAACGAAAAATTGCAGAATGTTCAAACTTGATATTCCATTTGGATGTCACTATGGGATCCGACAGAAAGTTATTTGTTATAATTCCTCAACCGAAACTACCACTGTCATGAATTTTCAGTTTTATTGCGATTTTCTTCGAAAGTAGCTGCTAATTTTGGAGAATTGAATTTCTGTAAGCTTTGTATATTGATCTACACATGTAAAGAGCTTCAGCATTTATTTTTGCAACATTTCTCCGGGAAAACTCATTCATGGGGACTTTTGTGGGTGAGAGGTGTAGAGAGTTATGTTTTTCTCTGAAGTGCTACATGAGTTTTATTATTCCTTTATTTAAATAATAATTAATTAAAAGTTGCCAAAATTCCGAGTTTGAAGTACGGGAACTGCGTTTTTACTGAACAGGTTTTTTTTATTTATTTATTCATTTTATTTATAAAAATCATGTTTTAATAAAATGGGGCTGGTAATGGACCTAATCACTCCCACCACAAGTTCACTGCATTTCGTCTTACCTCAAACTCGTAGAGGGAGCAAACTAAGGAGCGCATCTGGGTGGAAGGAGAAAATTAAAGAGAGTGGGGGCTAGTCCAGCCGCCTGTATAAAAAGAGGCATGACTCTCACTCTCTGTCATTAAATCACCATCAATGTTCAACGTACTTCGTCCTCACAACGTCACTCTGCCAGAGTCAGTCTGTTACTCTCTACTCACGCTACTAAACCTTCACTGTAAAGTATTGTGACCAAACTTGGGCGCCAGATCAAGCTATCGCGGAAAATCTCTTACAATGAATAGAAAGTTTCGCCTTCCAGCAAACTCAGAGTGAGGGGGGATTCACCTAAATTATTAATGGTAGGCCTGAGCCAATATACAAATCTTTTAAAATTCCTGAGTGCACATACTTTACATAAATGAGATACAGTGAAGAAACACAAACAGAAAGATGATTCGTTATAACCTTTATTATATACGTAATATAATTATAATTATACTAAATGCAACTTACAGGGGTGTGGAGCTAGCAGTATGTAACTGATCTGTACTTTTTTACGCTCTGCAGAACTCTTGGACGGTAAGGCAGCACTAATTCGTAAAAGAAACGGGAAGAGAGAGAGGTACCTCCCGGTAGCGAGTCGTTACTCGTACTATCTTTTTAAAACACATTTCATATTCCGGTGGCCCAAAGTCCCGACTTATTATTTGCCCGTACGACAGGAGTGCCCTGCACCACTATCTATTAAGAAAAATTCCAACTGTTTTAAATATAATTATATTTTTAAATTATTGGTCGCAGCATTGCAGTGTAAGTTCCTTGCAATGTTTACTACTCGCACTTCATTAATAGAAACAGAGTTCAGGAAGTCTAACTTCACTCAGCTTACTTAAGTATTTTCTCTTCTGCCCAACCCCCTGAGACCTATCACTTTTGTTTGAAACTCTTTTTTTGTGAAAGTTTATTTTAAGGGAGTTTACAGGGAGGGGTAAACTTATACTTGCCTGAAAAAAAATGATTTTCATTTATTTTAGATTCTCCCAATGATGTAGCATTGAATATTTCTACACATTTAATAAGAATCATATGTTTGAAGTAAATTGTCATTTACAACTGTGTAAATTGCACTAAAAGAATGTCGTGTGAATGTTTCACACCAGACTTTTTTTTTTTAGTTTAAGGTTTCACGATCGATAATATCCGATAAGAAGGATTTTCGAAAAAAGAAATGTTCTTCAGAAATTGCAGTGCAACTTCATCATCGTAGTAATAGAAGAGGTTATATTTATTGAAACAGTTGTTTTAAAATGATGAACAGGGTTACCAACTTTCTTAAATCGGTATTCCTATATAGATATTCTTTTATTTACAGTTTTATTGTTTCTTATTTATTTGAATAACCCTATTATAAATCTAGACTGCAATCAAATTGGCTTAAGTTGTTCAGCAACAAATAACAAGTTTCTTTGATGGATATTATAGTCGTGCATATTAGAACCTTCAATTTTTTTTTTTTTTTAAGTAGAAAGTAACTTTTGCCGGTTTGGATATACAGCTGTTCAACTATTCAAATGTACAATATATATGCGCAATAATTTACATATTTTGTACTTCCTATTGTATAATACATGGAGAATGAAAAAATAAATTAAAATAACATATGCTAGTTTACATAATTTGCGTTTTTTTTTTTTTTTTTAAAAAGTAAAGTTAAAACTTGATCGTAGCTGCGTAATAAAACAACGATACTCTATGGATTAAATAAATATTATCTCTACTTTCTATTACTCCTAAATAAGCGGAAGTAGTGCGATCGTGTTGAATTTTTGAAATTGAGTTTTCACCGGAAATATATATTTTACAGGTCCTCTGAGTAAAGAAAAAAATCTGTCTAGCGAGTGGGCTGTATTGTGTATGTTTGAAGTGAACAAAAAATTACAAAAAAAAAAAAAATTGAAACTCAAATTTAGTATTTAGATATCACCACTGCATCTGAAATGAAGATTTTGATCGAAATTCATTAACCGGAAGTGTAACTTTACTGAATTTGTTTTCTCCAATTTTACGTGATTTTATTGAAAACGGCTCCAAAAGTATTTCATTGAAATTTCGCATATTATTCTAAACAGACAAAACTCTTATTACTTTTATTTGAAACATTTTCCCAGGACAATTTGGGGGGGGGGGATGGAACAGTAACAGTTAAACTTTCCTCCAAACTAGCACTTCAGTATAACATATGGTTCTATCACTTATATAATGTTAAAATGCAATAGAAGCATTGCTATAATTCCAAAAAATGAAGAAAATCGGTTAATGCAACTTAAGATTTTGGAATTGATTTTTAGGGTTTTCTGAAGAATCTGTGCAATCCTACCCTATCTCCTCTATATTTATATTGGAGCAAGTGGGGGGGGGGGTAAGTATTTCCAAGTTTAAAAAGAAAATTGTCAATTTTATAATAAATTGCGTTAACTACAGTAAGAGAAAGTCGTGTGAGTGTTTCACACCAGATTTTTATTTTATTTTTTTAATGAATTAATCAAACGTTAAATTCTCATGAACTTTAATAATAAATTAAACAAAAACAACAATTTTGTTGTAGGTTAAAACCAAAATGGCACAATAAAACAACTAATTTTTTAACTCGCCCAATAACCTTTTTTTTAAATTTGCTAGGTCGGTCACCTGATACTACATCACTAGAATGCATTTTATGGTAAAGTATACGTAACTATTATACAATGTTGTGGCATTTTCTTAATAGCATTATGACGAAATATTCAGTCAATATAAATATGTTTATATGCAGTGTTACCTGCAAATAGTGTGCACTATACGGGCGCACAGTCAAGTTTCTATACTGACGATCAGTATGCATTCCCCGGATACGTGTTTATCCCGAACCTTGACTACTATTGATGTATCCATTTTTGTTGATATGGTATCATTGTCATTGGAAAATGAACAGTTTGCTGGACCTTTCAAAATTTGTCTTTGGCAACTAGCATTAATGAGGCTTCAGTTTGATGAAGTTCAATTAAGAAATGGTTTTGAAGGATATGCTGATGAGAGTAAAATCATATCAAAGCGATAGAAACATCATAAGTCTAGACCATGTATATTCGGAAGGGTTAAATTGTATAGATGGTAGAGAAACATGATGGGTCACAACACCAAGCCTCGCAAAAATCAAGTAGTGTTAAGTTTCAGTAGTAGTTTTCCAAGAGTGTTTAGTGAAAGTAAAAGGAGAAAAACGGATAAAGGAAGGAGGGGCTAGAAAAGAAAAAGTGGGGCTATCAAGGAAGGGGAAACAGGAAAACAATGAGTGAGCATTAGGCGAAAAGTGAGGAATAAAAAAAAAGGACGGTAACAGAATACAGTAGAATATATACAAACTTCTAACAGAGAAAGTTTTTTTAGTTTTTTTTTTTTTTTATTATTTCAGTGAGTGAACGTCATCCTTACAAATGCAGTGCTGCCAACCTCTTTCCAAAAACACTAACAAAAGCAATATATAAATATATATCTTTGCTGTAGAACTTTGCGGTTTGTTTTACAATTTCCCTTATTCTCACATCGCTGCAGGGATATTTTTTTGTTCTCCTTCATCTTCCCTGTTTGTTTCTGGCAGACTGTGTGTGCTACAGCCACCAAGACCACCTGAGCATTCTTCATGTTTACTTCCATTATATTTCCTCCTATATCTTTATTTTCCCTTTTATTCTCCTCTCATCCTCTGTGTGTACAGCTTTCTTTTAGTGTGGTTATTTCTTCATGTACAAGGTAATCTTTTTTATCCTTAGAGAATAAGAGAGAAAGAGAATATGTTTGACAAGACTGTTTTAGCTTGATGCTTCTAGAAACGCAATAAATTTAGACAGTTTTCTTTTTTCCCTCTCACTCTTTTATTTATTTTCCCATTCTCTTTCTCTACCTAATAAGAGGAGGAAATATAGCAATTGAGTAAAATTTTCGAACCCGAGTTTTCACCGGAAATACATGTTTTGAGGTCCCCTGAGTATGAAAAAAAAAATTTAGTGAATGGTCTGTATATGTTTACATATGTATGTGTGTGTGCGTGTGTCTTTGTATTAACAAAATATGCCAAAAATGGAAAAATCTCGAACCTGATATTCCGTTTAGGTACCACCGGTAGACAGTGCCAATCCCAAGTAATGTTTGGAAATTTAACGCTATATGTAAATTCCGCAGAACTACCTAAGTTTAATTTTTTTTTTTCCGAAAATGTTTCAAATAAAAGGTTACCGTTTTTTGTGTTCTCTGCAGTTTGCTTTATACTCAGGGGACCTCATGTATTTCCGGTAAAAACTCAATATCGAGAATCGCAATACTTCCTGTTACCAGTAGTAAGAGAAGGTAAATAAAATACCCTCCGTAAACAGCAATAATATTATCTCTTTACTTATATAAGCAGTAACAGATGTAATGCAAAATCTTATAACAAAGAAAAACCAATTTATTTTGTTTTTCTTTATTAAAAGAAAAAAAAACAGAGAAAGGATAATAATATGCGTTCAATGCAATATCCAATTAAATGAAGCTTTTAATTTAATTAGATTTTCTTTTCTTTTGAATAGAAAATCTCCTTGGAACTCGAAACAGTGATGTCATTCTGAAGCTATTTATTATGAAACCATCTCTTTGAATTTGAAAACAAATAAATAAAAGAAAGAAAAAAAACAATCATGATCGATGTTTTGCTGTGACGCAATGAGTTTTACAGACATAATAGATTAAGATAGTATACCTTCATCTATTTGTTAAATAATAATTGATATAAAGACAAAAACACGGTAGTTTAGCGTATTAATACATAATTCTAAGATTTCCTGAACAAATTTTTGCGATTGAACATTCAATTAATCAAAATCATAATCAATTCAGCTTCACCTGAAAGTTGATAAAAGCTGTTTATCTCTTTCCCTTTGTTTTAGAAGTTCATTCAATAAGCAGAAACAATGAGATGGTCCTAGTTGTCATGTGGTACATTAAATGAATCTCACAATTTACCTATTTATCTACTTACACTTGCCCATTCTCTCTATTAGTTAGAATTTCCTGCGGAAAATACGCGTTTTGAAGTCCTCTGAGTCAGGAATTTCTTCTTTTTTTTTAAATTGGTCCCTGTTAGAGTATGTATTCAGCATAACTCAAAATACCGAAAAATCGCAGAAAGCTGAAACTCTTGATATTTGGTTTAGGTGCCAACAACCAGTGAAGGTTTTTTTAATCAAAATTGCTCAACCGGAAATTACCACTTTATTTGAAAATATGGGAAGGGCCAAAACTGTTTTCTGCTTCTAGCAGCTCATCCAATGATTTTTCTGTAAACCTTGGTATATGAACTAATACCAAAATTCTGATATGAAACAATTCACACAACTTTCTCTCACTTTCCACTTAATTCAGTTATTCCTGTATAAAAGGACAAATTTTGTTCATTTGTCGTAATATCAGTACATATATGGTGCTGAGGGGTGGAGGGGGGTGCAAGTACCAATCTACCAACCCAAGCTGGTTGGGAAGACACAAATGCCCCGCAAATCTAAAATTAATTTTTACTTTCTCTTACTCCTAGTAAGAGGAACATAGTAATCATGTCAAATTTTCGATATTGAGTTTTCACTGGAAATATCCGTTTTGAGGTCCCCTGAGTCCAAAAAAGTGGTTTTTGCAAATGGTCTGTGCGTTTGTGTGTGGGTGCGCGCGCGTATGTATGTATGTGAACAGCATAGCTCAAAAATGAAAAATCGTAGAAAGTTCAAACTTGATATTTCGTTTAGGTATTACCATGGGATCCGACAGTGGGTCATCTATCAAAATTCCTCAACCGGAAGTACCACTTTACTAGTTTTTTTTTTTTTACGTTTTTGCGATTTTCTTCAACTTCACATACTAACAGCTACAACTTTTATTTGAAACATTTCTCTGGGAAAAATCATTTAAGGGCACTTATGGGGGAGGGGTGGGGGGTTAGGTTTTCATCTAAAGTGCTATTTTAGTTTATCATCTTTATCATCTATTCTATCATTTTATTTATGCTATTCTATCATCTAAATAATGTTAATTAAAATTAAATATATTGTTGAAATTCCGAGTTTGAAAAAAATCGGATAACCGGAAGTGCGTTTTACTTTACCACTTTACTAAATGATTTTTTTCACTTTTTCGCGATTTTCTCAAAAATGGCTCCGACGATTTTCTTGAAATAGATTATATAAACTGAACATACAAAGATCTATAACTTTTATTTAAAACATTTCTCCAGGAAAATTCATTTAAGGGCACTTTTAGGGGAGGGACGGGGATAAAGCTTCCTCTAAAGTGGGGATAATCATAGTTGATTATACAATTTTATCATCCAAACATAATTAATTAGAAATAAATAGATGGCCTAAATTCCGAGTTTTAAGGAAATTTGTTAGCCGGAAGTGCGCTTTTATTGAACAGTTTTTTAAATTTTCGACGAATTTCGTTATATTTGGTACACAAACTATAACCTTGTCAATTATAATTTTGAGAACAGGAGTAAGAGAAAGTTGTGTGAGTGTTTCACACCAGATTTTTTTTTTTTTTTTTGGAAAAATGTTCCATATAAAGATGATAAATTTATATCTACACAGTTAGCATTTCCAAGTTTAAAGGAAATTGGGCTAGTTGTTTTCGAGATAATAATTCTTTCCGCCCCCCAGCTCTAAAACCTATTCTGTAAAGTTGCTCTTCCGGTTAACCGCCTTTTTTTCTTTTTTTCAATTCTAGGCGCATCAACAACTATGGTCATTGGCGTCCGAAGCCTTATCAGTGCACTGCCGGCCTCCGGGCAGTGTTCACTCGTTATAGACAATACAGTCTATCCTCGGACAGAGTGTTGTAAAGACTGCTAGGAAGAGAAAATTTAAGGGCAGCATTGCTGGACTCGTAACTCAGAACGTCTGTGCTACCAGTCCAGCACGCTACCACTCAGCTAATTCCTTTCTCGTAAAAACAAGTTTCCTTTAAGATATCGTATTAATTGTAATACAGACGCGTTGTGAATGTTTGACATAGTAACTAAATTTTGTATTTTAATATTAGTAAACTAACTATTAAGTGTAGATTAGAATAGAAAATAACAAATACATTAGACGAAAATATTAAAAAAAAAAAATATAAAAGGTTATGATGTCAAGGACAAATTGTTAAAACGTTGTATTGGTGAACTATTATTACTTAGATATCATCCCTACTACTACGTAGGCATTTCTCCTTGATGTATTGTGTGTGTGTATGTATGTATCTAGGCTGGCATTCACTATTTCCATCTTTTAGCTCAGCAAATGGTTGAGACATACGGACAAGTAGACAGACAGACCAGATGTTTACCAATTCATTAGACGATCGGAAAAAACATACAGACAAATGAAGGAAACAAAGAGAGAGTGAGTGAGAGAGGAAAAAAAGAAAAAGTTGGTCAAACAAACATACACAAATTAACAAGAGTGAACAGAGAGAGAGCGAGGAGAGAGAGAGAGAGAAACAGAGAGAGACAGGATATCCCTGAAATTCTTTATTCGTCTTCTTCTATCTTTTTCATTATCGTATGCAAATTTCTGAATATATAAACTAGTTAGGAAGAGGATGCTGTTGCGTCTTTTATTATTTCTTTTAAGATCATATTTAGTAAATTTTATAAATAAAACAAATATTTAATAAAGTGAACTAGAATGAACACGTGCATATAAAAATATAATATTTGATGTAGGAGGAGGAAACAAAAGTAGAAAATTTAAATATTTACCTAATATATCGATTGTTGACTTCGAGAGTGCGATTGTACAAATAATTGCTTTAAAAAATAAAAATAAAAAAAAACTGGCGTAAGACGCTCACACCACTTTCTCCAACTGCAGTTTTCATAGATTTAATTGACTAAATGTTTACTTGCCTTCAATTTTATATCAATTGGAGAATCTAAACTTAATAAAATGACTATTTTGAGGAAACCGTACACACCCCCTCCTCCCCAAAAAGTTCCTTTAAATGAATATTCTCGGAAAAAGGTTCTATACTAAGGTGAGAGGTCTCTGTATTCACAGTTAATATAACAAATTAATGAAATCCGTCGGGGGGGGGTTTTGATGGACAAAATCTTAAAAAACACTAAATAACTTCCGTAAAGTTGCACTTCCGTTCCACGTGTAATATGATTTGTATGGGGGGGGGGATGTAAATTAAATTAAATTGAATATATGAATTAATAATTCATTATTATAATAATAGTTTGGAATCTTTTCAAAAGGGATTTCGTGAGGTCTGTGTTTACCTGAATTTATGAGGGATAATAAATAAGCAAACGAATAAACATAAAAAGAAATATAATATGCAACTCAAAAATAAATACAGTCTACATGATCACCATCATCAATCTATCATATCAAAATCTCATTCTTCAAATAATAATTATACTACGCAACAATTATGATACTACAATATTAAAAGTGTTTGGATGAGGGTTGGTGGGCCTTGAATTTCTTATAACACTTTAAACACATACATCGATCGACAATTAGCACTCTTTCCTGAACCACAAAAATTTGATCCTCTCTATATGAGGCACTACATATATATCATCCCTCCCTCCATTGAAGAGTGGATGCAAGGGAAATTTTCTTTTATTGTACTGAAGGTATTCTACCTTCCTAAATGTCCCTCATTGTTTCACCAGACATTCGTAAAAACCCAATCTTGAAATTTCACTACTAAGTAACAAACAATATTAAATATTTCTCTACTAATATACTTTATTATAATTACAAAATCCTAATTTATATATTTTTTTTTTATCATTTCTCCCAGAGGTGTGCACATTTGTGTACAACCGATTTTCTTCAAACTTAAAATTTGAAAACACATTTAATATTAATTAATATTATTTAGATGAAGCAATAGTATAATAAACGAAAATAGCGCTGAATTAAAATATCACCCCCACTTTCATAAAAACCACCGGAGAAATCTTTCATACAAATGTTGTAGCTCTTTTGTAGTTCTTATGTTGTAGCCCTTTTTATATGTAGTTAGTTAATATCAAAATTAAAGAAAATTGTCGGAGCAGTTTTTGAGAAAATCGCGAAAAAACTGAAAAATCCATATTGTAAAGTGGTACTTCCCGGTTGAGCAATTTTGTGAGGTAAGTTCCAGTCTGATCCCATGGAAGATACCCACACGGAATATCAATTTTGAACTTTCTGCGATTGATAAACACTTGCGTTTTCGGGTTGAGACCAGAAGTCAGTAGTTTGCTAGAAACTGACGTTTCGCCCATTTTGCACTGAGTTCCTTCAGGGTCGATACACTTTAAAAGCTAATGGAGCAATAAACGGAGTTCCTGCGATTTTTCGTTTTTGAACTATGCTGTTCACATACACGCACGCACAGACAGACCATTTTCTAGCAACCACTTTTTTGACCTCAAAACATAATTTTCCCATAAAAACTCAATTTCTAAAATTGCTATATTTCCTTTTACTAAAACTAGTAAGAGAGAGTAAAATAATTCTTCCTCTTACTCTTCCTCTTAGGAGGAAAGCGAAAACTGCGCTATTTTCGCCATATTAGATAAAATATTAATAGAACGGAAGTATCATTATATTCCTTCAATTTGTAAGCCTTTTTTTCTCTATTACAAGATATATAGCAATTAGGTTAGTTTTTAATTGGAATTTCTCCCGCGTTACATATTTTGAAGATTTAAAAAAAAGGGGCTTTAGTAAATGGAACTGCATGTGAATCTTCGCGTGTCTTTGTGTGTGGCTTTTTTTTTTAACGCGCAATTGAAAAATAGGTTTGCCAATTTAACCAGCCAAAAATAATGAACGATATAAACAAATAATAAATTAATTTATCATCAGCTGATTATAAACAAATGGTTGTTACTATTTAGGAGGCAGTGATAAGGTTGTCTGGCTTGTTGTTTTATTTTTGCGCTGCTATCTTTAGTGGATAAATTGATTATCACTTCATGGTAATTGTTTATTTTTTTTATTATAAAATTTTAATAACAATTTAAAATATTAGCATACTTTTTATTTGATTACAGCATTTAATTTGTCTAATATTACTTCTTTTTTTTTAAACAAAATAAAATTAAATCATAAAACAGTGGGGGAAGTGGTTTATTATCTAAATTGAATAACTGATAATTTGATTAATTCATCTTAAGAATAATGTACACAAAATTGTGAAATTGAATAAATAAAACGATTATCTCCTAAGTTAGGGTTATGGTTTTACGACCACCAGATCGTTCGACTTTTTACTGCTTCGCTGCCTGCTTCGTGCTTGTTCCATCATTGAACCGGACGTTTGCTGATCATGAAGTTGTTTTGATAAACCTCGACTAACGCAATATAAAGTCTGAACACACAAGACGTCTATTAAAAATTTGCTCGCGTAAAGAGCAAAGCGTTACCGAGCCCTAGGTAATTAACGCTCAAAACAAGATGCTAACTTTAAGGTATTATTGTCTCATCTAGCTTCTAACTCCACTAATTAAAATCTATTTCATCCTTCTCCAGTTGTGTACAAATAAATCTGGGTACCTGGTAGTTGGAGAAGAGATTGGGGTACTCTTAAATGACTTCTTAGAACACCGAGGGGACATCAAAATATATAGGCAACAAGACACTCATAAGATTTTGAGGTGTTAAAAGGCCACGTTGAAACGCCGAATGAGATAAAAAAGAGTGGAATGTAGACAGAACGGACGGTCTGGACAAGTTGAAAAGATTGGATTTGCCGAAGACTGGCCATGGTCACAAGTGACCTTTCCTGGACAAGCATAACTGCCTTTGAAAGTTGAAGAAGAAGATTTCCAACTGTAAATTGAGTTGAATCAACGGTAGAAGAAAGTTTCTTATTGCAGTGAAACCTCCCTCGTCTCACTAGAAATTAATGTTATTTTCACTAATAAAAGCAGACGGAGTCTAAGCGGTTTTGAAACTGGCATCAGACGTGCGATACCAATTTGGATTGGACTGGATACCCATATCCCTTAATTGCTTTTATTGAATTCCCGTGTTTTTAAAACTAATTCCGCTATTTCCGTGTGATACCGAAGCTTTTGCTCCCTGATCCTTAATGTCGTTACTGTTTTTTCTGTCGAGCAAGGAAGTTTGCTGTCTCAGCGGTGTTCTTGCCATCGAAATTTGATCCCTGTTTGAGCGTTCTCAATTTCACAAAGAGGTGAGAGCTGCCATTAATAATTTGCAAATCCTAGTCGCGAATATTAGTAACATGACATTGGGAGCCGTCTGGATGTCGATGTGCTTTTGCGTCGCAGATTTGGTCTGGCTTAATTGAGACTGGAAATATTTTCTTCCATAAATTCCTAAACTTTGGAAATGATACCAAGCTGATAGGAACTTCTAAGAAAGATTCTAAGAAGGAACAGTCCAAGAATCTGATAATCTTCCTCAATCAGAAAGAAAAAAAAATGGGTTGGCATGGTTTGGAGTACTGGATATCAACGGCCGGAATACTGATAATCTGCCGAAAGTGGAAGCGGAGCCTAAATGTTCACGTTGATAGCGGGCCATGATTATTTACTGTAGCGCAAATATTGCACATTTGGCGTGATTGACTCTCCAATACTTCACCATGTCTATCGACATTTGCCAGTATTATAGAACAAAAAGTAGTTTTATATTAGTTGCCAGGTGTCTACTGGGACCTCCGCAGTTCGTGGAAGGAAACACCTGGCATGAAACATCACACGTCTTTGTCTTACTACTTTTAACACAATTATATTTGCAAAGTAAGAAATTTTTTCCCATTTATATAAAAATAAAGGCGGTGGGGTTACAAGTACCTATCCAGGCAGGTAATTGAATGATTACATTGTTATCCAGAAGAGAGCGCCAATAACATTGGTCCTACCTTAAATAGCATTTTAAATTTACCGCAGCAAATTCTCTAAAATCAGTTTTATCGGAAAAATGTTTCAAATTGAAATGATAGGTCATATCTGTGCTGTTAGCATACCAAGCTTAAAGGAAACCGTTATAACGTTTTCGAGAAAATTTAAAAAAACAAAACTCAAAAACCTATTCTTTAATGTCACACTTCCGGTTAACCGATTTCAAGTTTGGATTGCTACTACTGCTTCTAATATATATCAGTATTATAAAGTTGGTAAGATATATTAAAGTGATACTTTCGAGGATAGCTTTGAAGTTACTATACCTTCAGGATCTCATAAAATTTTTTTTCCCCGGGAAAATGTTTCAAAGTGATAAGATATTTAGGTGCATGGATGGTAAACTAAGTTAAAAGAAAGTCGTTATAGCCTTTTTCGAGAAAATCGCGAAAAAGTGGAAGAATCCTTCAGTAAAATCGAACTTCCGGTTGATGTATTTTGGCACGAAACCTTCCTGTCAGATGCGGTGGTAGTATCTACCTAAACGGAATGCCAAGTTTCAGCTGCCAGCGATTTTCGATTTTGAGATATTTTGCTTACACACACACACATTCATATGGAGACTATTCGGTAAAAAACTTAGGTGACCTCCAAACATTTATTTCCGGTGAAAATCAGGTTACTTCCTCTCTCTATAGGAGGTGTATGAGAAAGTAAAAAAATATATTGGATCATGTTGGCTCGCAATTTTTTTAATAATGAAGTGAACTTGCTACGAATTGACGTGTTTTCGGATTGACTATGGATTTTTGTATCTCCACGGCTTTAGGTCCCAGAGCTATTGAACCCTAGCGTCTCTTCAATATAGCACCGTAACTATGGAAGCAAAAAAAAAGGAATTATATTTTAACATCCAATCGTGAACTTTAACAGTAATAAAACATTGGTTCAAGTAAAATTATTTAAGCTAACGTTTATTATTGATCAAATATGGTTACTATGGTAACAGGAAAAGTCTCCCATGTTAAAAACCTTCTATAATAATAATAATAATATCATTATTATTTACATATTATTATTATTATGATTTTAGTTCCATCGTGTAGAATATTAAACCATTTTGTGTTAGATTATGGAAAATAAAAAATAACAGCTTTAATTAGCTCCTCATCACTCGACAAGGGGGGTATGGCTGGTAGTGAAATCAATTGATTAAACATTAAACAAATTGTTAACTAATAAACATCAAATAATCAATGGAGAATATTTAAAGTTAATGAAAATAGTGCGAACGTTTGTGAGAGAAAACAAAGCTCAAGCTTCCACCGACGCATTTGAACACGAAGATTTCAGTCAAAATTTGAGAATCAAAAATGCAACTTTGTTCTGAATGTTTTTCTTTTTTCGTCATAGTGTTGGACAGATGAGTCATAGTGTTGAAGTTTTTGAAGAAAATTTGTCATTTTATACACATTTTTATACAATATAATTGTAGTAACAGTAGTAAGAGAAAGTTATGGGAGATTTGTGTGTCGGAACGTGTATTTCCGGTTGAAAATTAAATTTCTACAATTTAACATGACTTTCTCTTATAGCAAGTAAGAGAAAGTAGAAAAAAAGAAATGATAATTCTGCCAAACAAGAAGTATAATAAACAAAGTAAGAATGCTAAAATAAAAATAAAACACAAACAGGAATCTTTTGGACACGCAATTTATGCTAATGACATAAATGGTAGAAAATATATATTATAGTTAGAAGAATATAAACTACAAAAACGAAGTGATAAACATCTTCGAAAGCAAGCTTTGAATTGTAAATAAAGAACATTTAAAACATGCCTTATGTTCATAATCAAGTTGTGATCGCATTTGATCTTTAAGTATAATAAATTAATTTTTTTTTTTTTTTAAAAACCAATGTTTTAAATAAGAAATAAATAAATATACGACAGTTGCCATGGGAATGGTTGCTTTGACAATTTCTTTCTTTCTTTTGTTTTGCGGTATTTTAACGTAACCTTTCAGCTGCGTAAAGAAGTAGGAGAAAATTTATGTTTTCACGTATTGTATTGAATTTTTTTTTTTTTAATTTCACGAGCGTAGTGAAAAGTCAGTATTTAAAACAGAAAATATCGTGAGATCAAAGTAACCTTCAACATTTGAAGATTTTGTTTTTTGAAGCATCTTGAAGGATGGATTTGTAAAATTTCATAAAATAAGTTGCCTACCAGAAATAGGAATTTTTGAGGTTTCTTTATGAAGTTTTTAGCGCATCGTTTGGTTGGTGTGTTTTTTGCATCAATTGATGATAGCAAGCGGTAGTAAGAACTTATTGATGATATTTTTCTGTGATGTTCTGGGGTATTTCCAACCCTAAATTACACCCCTCAGCGCAATGTATGGTTCTATTATCTATATAATATTAATGAACATTAGAGGCGGGGCGGGTGTTGGTGAAGTGGTTATGACCATGGACCTGTAACTGGGAGGTCCCAAGTTCGAGTCCCACGTATAACTGCTATTTTTTATAATTCGTTTAAAAAATACTAATGGTAAGTATGGTGCTTCCGCCCCCTCCCCGTCCACGACACTTTCATATATCAACTACACATACAAAGTGCTACAACTTTTATTTGAAACATTTCTCCGGGAAATTCATTTAAGGGGCCTTTTGGGAAGGGGTTGTGGTTATGTTTTCCTCTAAACTGCTATTTCAGTTTACTATACAATTGTGTCATCTAAATAATATTAATTATAATTAAATATGTTGCCGAAAATCCTTGTTTGTAAAAAACTGTTGACCGGAAATGCCTTTTTAGTGAACTGTTCCTTTTTGTTCAGCTTTTTACGAATTTCTGCATAAAAACTCCGATAGATTTCAATAAATTTGTTATACTAAACTATGAATAGGATGAGTGCAGTGGGTTGTCGGCAGTCTAAAATGCTCAGTGGGGGCCCGGACGGAGCTTTGAGTAGTGGGGTCCGATGTCTTTCACGGACTTCCCTCAGGTATCTGGTTGGATTCCTCACTGGGCATTGTGGTTTAAGGAGACATCTCTATATAATGGGACTTGTGCCTGACCCTTTTTGTAGAGTTTGTGAAACTGAGGAGGAAACACCCATGCATTTGATGACGAATTGTTTGGGTTGTGAGAAGATTAGGTTTAGGACCTTCGGCCGGAATAGGATGTCGGTAGAGGATCTTAAGCTGTGTCCTTTTAAGGTTTTGGTCCGATTTGTTCGGTCTGTTGTGAAACTTAGATGGTTAAAACCTGGGCCTGGATTTTCATTCTAGTCCCAGTGGTAGGTATTCTCTAGGGGTAGCTATATGGGCCCGAGGGGGCTTTGGATAGCGTAGGGTTTACTCCCTCCCCTTTTGGGAATAATAATAAACTATGAATAATGCAGATCTTTGTTTGAAACTTATTCTTAGACAATTCATTTAAAGCAAGTTTTTGAATATGTGGATACCCATCCACATTGCGGACCCCCGCAATGCTGGATAAACATGTTTTGTCGGCGGGAGGAGTTATGCTTCCCTCAGAAATGTCATTACGGTTAAACATTCAATAAAATTATGAGTTGAATAAAATTGATCAATTAAAACTCTGTAAACTGCAGTAAGAGAAAGCCGTGTGAAAGTTTCTCACCAGATTTTAGTTTACGAAATCTTAGTAGGTGGAAAAAGAGTATTCGGGGTCATGTCAAATTTTTGAAATTGAGTTTTTTTATACATATTTTAATATTTGATTTTTTTTCTTTTTAGCGCATCTGTGTGTGTTTGCGTGCCTGTATATTTTTTTTTAACAAAATATCTGATCAAGAAAATCTCGCAGCAAGCTCAAACTTGATATTGCAGTTTATAGTTCACTGTTGCATCCGACACGAATCACAATCCTTCAGCAAATAGTGTTTCCGAACGATTTTTTCACAAACAGATCGAAAGATTTTTCTGTAAACTTTGTCCACTAGCTGTGCACATTATATAAAAATAATACTTTTATTAGGAACATATTTTTTTTTTTTGTGGAAAGAATTGAATTTTTGGGGGAGTTCTGAAGAATCGTGGGAAAAAATTACATGGCAATGGAATTAAACCTTTTGACGCTCCTGAGTTATGCCGGTAGTTTCCATGAGAAAAATAGCATTCATTTCATTACTAATGTATTCATGAAAAACTGCTATATTTTTCTTTCTTATTTCCTTGTTCTAAAAAAAAATTATTTATTAAAATATTATGATATATATTGGTTACAAAAAATAAAAATAAATAGAATAATAATTGAGTATTTTTTAAGATTTACTCATGAAATAAATTTGAAAGAAGTTCCTAATCTCTGTGAAAAATCTGGCTGTCCTTGTCAATTTTCAAGCCATTTATGGAAGTTTGAAGTTTCTAGAGAACATGTAGAGAAATGGGCTCAGCTTGGAGCCTGTATTAACACATACACAGACATACATACACCCAATCACATTTAGACTTGTTTATTATTCGTATACCTGAGTGGGTTTGTGTAGAGCGTACTCTGTCAAAACCAACAAAGCTTGTGTGCACATAGAAATTTAAAATTGAACTGACATCCGCCCCCCCCCCAAACTTTAAACACCAATTCTATAAAGTCACAGTTTTAGTTAATCGATTTATTTCCAAATTTGGAATTCTATCCTTGCTTCTAATGTTGGTATATTGATATTCTATAAGTGGCCAATCCATACACATTGTACTGAAATGATTTAAGGAAAAATATGGTGGGGTAACTGTTCCCTCAGAACCCCTCCCCAACAAAACAAAAATAATTCCCCAGAAAACTGTTTCAAATAAAAGTGATAGGCATTTTTGTGTGTAGATAGTATATAAAGTTTAATCAAAATCGTTGGAGTCGTTTTCGAGAATATCGCTAAAAACTGGAAAAAAAATCAGTAATTAGCCCTTTTATTGGATGAATTTTGGCCGAAACTTTCGTATCGGATGCGATGGTATATTTTGTTAAAAAACGCACACACACACACATTTGCTGACCATTCGCAAAAAACATTTTTTTCGCACTCGATTTTTTTCTACTTTTTTGAGGTCGACCTCAAAACATAAATTTCCGGTGAACACACATTGTCTAAAATTTAACACTATCCTTCCCTAGGAGTAAGAGAAGGTAAAAATCTGCGGCTGTATTAATGAATATGTGATTACCTATATATCTATATGTTCAGTGAAAACCATATTTAGAAATCATTCTTCATTTTACAATCAGAAGTATTATCAGACACTCGTCGAATTTGTTTATATTTGTTTTGTCATAAGGTCAATATTTTATAGTAATTTAAATTGCTTAGTATTTAAATTGAACTCACTTGAAATATTATTAACTATCGATAGTAAATACTGCGCAAAATAATTTATCAATAACAAAATGGAAATAAACATTTCGTTTTTATCTTTCAAAAATAATGGAAAAACATTGTCACGAAATAAAGACAGAAAATCCCTAAACTCTCAGAAACCAATTTGATAAAATTTCTTTTTTGGTTAACCAATTTTATTTTTTCAAACTTTCAACCTTCCGTTCAGAATGCTAGATAACTTCTGGGATTTTATCCATCGTAGCATGATTTTTTTTTTTCAGACAGTTCGTGTCTACAAACTTTGAGTTTTTGCCGCGCATGAAACGCACTCTGTTGATTTAGGATAATAAATGTTGTGCGTGACGGAATCACAGAATTGAAGAACAATTTTCTACACGATTTTGATAAAAATACTCCTAAGGATGGATGAGAATCAATAAAAAAGATTTTTATTGTGTCAGAAACAATAAAAAACCAAAAAAAAGTAGGACGGATAAAAATCTCAACATATTTAGCGTAATTTTAATATTATATGGAAGAAAAACTCGTATCACTTTTATAAAAATTTTGCACTGGAGCGACTCTTTTGCAGAATTTAATATTGTAATCTCCGGTTTTATAACCTTAAAAAAAATAAATTTTCCTAAAGAAAAGAAAAGTTGAAAGTGGTGAAATCATTTACGAGAAAATTGCGATGGCAAGAGAAACAACTTTTAGTAAGGTCGCATTTCTGGTTGTCGGTTTTGACTGAAACCCTACTGTTGCATGCGGAGATAATAGTTTTTGTGATATTTGGTTCATACACTCATACACACAGACAGACAGTTTATAAACTTCAACATGATGGCAATACTTCCCCTCTCAGCAGGTAGGAGAAAGTAACAATGAGAAAGCAATTTCAAGTAATTTTTAAAATTCCATCACATCACAACTGGCGGAATTGTGTTGTATGTATGTTGGTGCGTGCCGAAAAACAGTGTTTGGTAAAGCGGAAATGATTTGGAGAAAAATATAGGGGGTTGGGAAAACTGGGAAGATATATAGTTGTTTTCTCTGTCTTGCATTCTCAACCCGTCGTTCTTTTTCTCACAATCCTGCTCACTTTTTCTCTTGGCCTAATTCTTCAAACGGGAGAAAAACGATGGTGGTAAAGCTCTTAAAGCCTAACATCTTGCATATGCATTTCTCTGTGTATCAGTCTTCTTCTCTGTCAACTCCGGCACGGAGGACCAAATCTCTTTGCTCCTGTATATACTATAGTATTCATAGGTTCTCTCACACTGGGAGGTTGCCCAAGTTATAACCAGGCTTCTTTCCTCATCACGTCTACCCTCCGTCTTTGACTGGCATTTTCCTATACTTTTACCACTGAGAAGTTTTTTCTTCTCCCCTCCAACTATATATTTTTATAAACATCACGACATGCATACAAATAGATATATTGAATACTTCCCTTGTGTATTCCTCTTCTATCTGTAAATTCTCGGGAAAAAATTTACGGGAATAGTCCTGAGAGAGTTTTTTTTTTCTTTCCTTTATTTTTTTTTGTTATATTTATTAGGAAGGAAATTCTTTTCTGTCTAAATATGTATGTGTAAGTGTGTGCGTAGTGAGTGACTTGGGAAAAATCTGCTTAAATATTTATTTACCATTTTACCGACAGTCCTCCTACACTTTTCAAAGCAGCACGTGCTCCATATTGTATTTTCATGAATTTTTCTTTACACAGTTTAGTTTAATAGTTTTTTTTCCTTTTTTTGTAATCATAAAAAGAAAAATTTATGCTGCATTTAGTTTCCATGCATATTTATTTAGCTGTCATCTATTATTGCTATCAGGGGAAATATTGCGATGGTGACAACCTTTTATGAAATACAGTTATTTTGAGAAAATCTGAAGTATGAAACACTTTCTCTTAACTCTGTGTGTGTGTGTGTATGTGTGTGTGTGTGTGTGTGTGTGTGTTTGTGTTTGTGTTTTTTAACAGAATGACTCAAAAACGAAAAGTCACAGGAAGCTCAAACTTGGTATTCCATTTTAGGCACTACCATCGCATCAGACTCGAAGATTTTGGGCAAAATTTATCAACCGGAAGGTGCGATTTTACGTTGTTTTTTTTTTCAGTATTTCTTGAATTTCTCTAAAACGGCTCCAACAATTTTCTTTTAATTTCGTATTCTGTCTACACAAATAAATGTGCCTACTTGTATTTGAATAGTTTTCCCGGGAAAATTTATTTTTGGGCTTGTGGAGGAACAGTTTTGGTGTAAGGTTTTAATTTTATTTGAAACATTTTTTGAAAAAAAAAAAAAATTGTTATTTTAGAGGGGTATTGGAGGTGAGTTAGTTGAAATTTAAAGTGACGCTAAGTGGTGGGCGCCCATAATGTCCACTCAGGTATATATGTCTAACCATATCATCTTTTTTATGTTCAGTCCAACTAAAGTTTGTAACCATTAGCAGTTTTAAAGAATCTTGTAATTTGTATTAATTGGAGTAAGAGAAAGTCGTGTGAATTATTCGCAACAGATTTTTATTTTTCAGTTTCCGCGTTTTATTTGAAATTATTTTCAGCGACTTTTTTTCTTTACACTTTACATATTAATGACAACTTCTAGAAGTATAGGTCTATCCTTTTTTTTGTTATAGTGTATCTGATTATAGTAGCTCCCCCCCCCCAGGTGATTATGTTTTAGGCTGAAGATATGTAGATTTAGAATAGTTAGAATAGATTTAGAATAGTCAGAATAAGGTAGGTTAATTTTAGAGAAATAAATTGTAGGTATAAGGTAGTAGTAAGTATAAGATTAGGTTTAGTGATAAGTTAGAATAAAAGAAAAATTAGATTTGAGACAGTATAATAGAGAATTAGATTTAAGGAAACGAATAATTGGAGGCTGGAAGAAGAGAGAAGAGGAAAAGAAAAGAAGAAGAGAAGAGGCGACCAAGAAGAGAGAGAGGAGAGAAGAAGAAGCGAAGTTATGGAGGATAACAGTAGAGAGGTTATTGAGAGGTAACACATGTGAAGGGTATTCCTAAGTTAAAAAAAAAGAGATAAAGGCTACGCAAAAGCGGATTGACCTCTTGTTTCTGGAAAATTGACATTATTCCCGAAAAAAAAGGGAGATTTGGGAAGAAAGAAGCAAGAAGCGCAGCGTTATTTCTTTTACAAGTGGTAAGACTATATGTTCATGGTGTGTGGAAATAATTTTTGATTGTAAAATTAACACTTGTAACCAGGCCTGGTGGGGAAATCAATTTACGAAATAGAAGAAAAACAATATTTCTTTGATACAAACAGAATTTACTTGTACATAATTGTAAATAATTATATTACTAGGTTAAGTTGAATAATTGTATGTTAATCACTTGTTTTCTTTCTTTTCTTTTTCTATAGTTTTCTTGTTAGTTATATGTTTTCATGGTTATTGTAAAAGAGATGTCATTTTATTTCATTTATTAGTGTGTAATTTCTTAATTTGGGTTTTCGTTCTATTCCTTTCATTTGGCCCTACGCAACTGAACTACTTGTATTAACTGCAATTAATAACGTATATGTAAAGCCTATAGCCGACTGGCTAAGGTGCAGGTTTTACGCACCGTAGATTGTAGGTTCACTCCCGCTAAGATGTTTTATTTTTTTATTTATATATTTATTATTTTTTTGTTTTCGACTTTTTCCTTTTCTTTAAACCTTCCTCCTCTCTTTATTTTTTTCCCCCAATTCTCACTTCCCCCGTTATTTTTTTTATCATTTATTTGTTTCTATCTTCTTTAAACGTACCCCCCTCGTCTCCGCTGAACTAGCAACCAGCTTTATTGTGCCCCTCAGAAGGAGCGGTAACATTTTGTCTAGGCATTGTTTTTCCTGGAGAACAGCTTTTTAAGGTTTTCTTTAAACCCGGATCCGTAACTGCAAAGATATAAACCTAAAAGTTTTAATAAACCTAACGCTAAGAGATAAATTTAAAAAGAAACCCTGCAAAGTGCGTTAATCACTTAATCATACGAATTAACTGCTGATAAGCTTGACAGAATCATGTTCCACCTTCTGGTAGCTCCCCCCCCCCCAGCACTTTGTGTATATGTGTTATGTGTACGTATATTGGAATTGTGTATTTTGGCTTTCAGTAGACATTATATACATTTACTTTTGTGGTTTAATACAAGAAAACACAATTTACTCTGATGTTTGTGAAGGAAAACAAGGAAAAAAGACTGGCTTTTTTCTTATTTTTCCTTTTTCCTCCCCCCTTCCCTTCCGGCTGAATACAACCACTTAATGGACTTGGACAAATAAAAGGGGCCCAAAATAAAATAAAGAAAAGAAGAGAATAAGAAAAAAAAATCGAATTGAACAATCGATTGTTTGTCTGTTAGCTAGTGTATACATTCCTTCCCACCATTACCATTGCTATAACCATTGCCTTACTTAGTCTACCATTCTTCTTATCAGCCTTAACAATCTGTACCACGCTTTGAAGGACGTCACAAATAGATGTTCAGACAAACAAACACCAAACATACAGAAATGTGTACACACAAACAAAGAGAGAGAGAGAGACAAACAGAAAGCAAAGCATATTTATATAAGATTATCAAGGCAGCCACTAAGAGATAGCTGACGTCAGCTGTCATCCCGCCACTCCTTACTTAATTCCTTTCTCATTTCTTAAAGTTTTTTTTTTTACTTTCTCTTAAACTTCAATTCATCCAAAAGTACTGAGTGACAAATTTCATATTTGTACTAAATATTTAGTTGCCGTCAATATTATATACCTAGTAGTTAGAGGGAAGCTGCATCATAAGGGAGCGTGTCATCCAAGTTACCATAGAATTCCTCCCCTACAATGAGTTTCCTACCGAAAAACTTTTAATTAAGAGAGATGGTTTTTATATTACGAACAAAACGAAACCCTGACAACAAAAAAAAAAAAAATAATGACACAAGTCCATTTCATTTCTCTACAAAATCTCCACATAAATTTATACACTTGCGCCACCGGTGCTTCAGTTCTCGGATTCCTTCTATGCAGGCGCTTTCGTGCAAGATAGGCGTTCGTCACTGAGAATTGGATCCATATTTCTTGCCATCATGGAATGCTTGCAGGTATGGAAGAGACTGAAATCCGAAGGAGCCAAGTCTCTTGAATAGGTGCATGCGACACAACTTCAAACCTCAATTCATGAATTTTAGCCATCTCACTGAGAACATTGTGACTGGGAGGTTTGTCCTGATGAAATATAACTTTCTTCTTCTCCATACCCGGCCTTTTTTCCCTAATTTTTTTGCATCAACTAGTCCAGAAGGTTAGAATAATATTGTGCGTTAATCGTCCTCCCTTTTGTAGATAATCTACCAACGAGATTCTTTTAGCACCCCAAAAAACTGTAAGTTATAAATAGTAAAAATAGCGAATTTTGAAAAAAATTGTCCATGAAAACTTTGCGAATTGCAGTAACAGTTTTCTAAGCAATTAAAAAGGAAAATTCACATTTTTAACTTAACACAAAACAATATTCTTAAAATAATTAAATGAAATTAAAAAAAAAATTAATTTTTTTTTTTACATTGTAAATCATTTATTTACAATTCTGTCTACAAAGAAATGAAAATAATATTTACATTTGAATTTACCTGCTTTGTTTTCTTTTATTGTCCTTTATTTACTTCGTCCTTGAGAATATCTTAACAGTGTTTACATGGTTGTTATGACGTCACTATAATACTATAAAAATTTAATATCTTTGCGGTTTTATTTCTTATAAGAGGGATGCGAGCCTGAGGGAGTGAGATTAATATATTTTTATAATTTAAAAACAAAATTAATATCCTATTCTGTTTTTAATACCACATTGATATTTAAAACGATATGACGCCGTAATTCTTGTATAAACAACCAAAGTATACGTACACTCACGCACATATATACGAACAAGCATACGAACATATCTTTTAGATTATTATTAGTGCTGTAGTACAATAAAGATAATTGGACAATAAACATAACAACAATACCATTACTACTATTATTATTATTAATAGCTGCCTGAATGGAATGCAATAAATAAAAGAAAAAATAAATTATAAGTAAAATAACAGCTGATTTATATTTCTTAAACACGGCTGACCAAATAGAATTATTATAACGATTTTTTTTTTAACCTGCTCTTGTAGGAGTAGGACGTATGACGACAGTGTGTCCAATTTTCGAAATTAGATTTTTCTACGGAAATATTTGAATACAAAAAATATCCGGTGTGAAACACTCACACGACTACTGCAGTGTATACAGAATAAAGTGACGACGAATTTCCCCAAACTTATAATTTTTACTAAATGTTCGCTTGTCTTCTTCAATTTTATATATTAATTAAAGAATAAAATTAATTTTTTGAGGAAAACAATACATTCCGTGTCTTTATGGATAAAAATGTAGAAAACTGAAATAACTTCCGTAAAAATGCACTTCCGGTCATCCGAGTTTTTTCCAATCTCAGAAGTTTGACAACATATTTAATTGTAACTAAAATTATTTATATGATAAAATTATATATAAAAAACTAATATAATACTTTAAAGGAAAACATAAAACCCGCCTTCTTCCAAACACCAGCTTAAGTGAATTTTTCCGGAGAAATGTTTCAAACAAAAGTTGTAGCTCTTTGTATTTGTAGTCGATATACTAAATTTAAAGAAAATTATTGAAGCCCTTTTCGAGAAATACCTTAGAAAACCGAAAAAAAAAAATGTTCAGAAGAAATGCACTAACAGCAGTTAGAGGAAGTTAGAGAATCAAACAATACTCCATTTGGGGAGTATTTAAAAATACACCTCAGTTAGTGTGAAACTAAGTCTCTGTACGAGTCTGTGTTCGCACACTGTCTGAAGAACGCATCCTGAAGATGGGCGAACGCCCGAAACCGGTCGATGACCACAAAATGAAGCAGGCTACCACGGAAAATGTCTCTGATGCTTTCCAGCTCTGCGGAACCAACCACCACAACAAATACTCCATTTAGTTACCAACTTCGATCTTGCATCCGACAACAGATTTTTCGGGACAATCTAATGTAAATATAAATAATGTACGAGATTTGAAGAAAATCACAAAAAAAAAATCGTGATAAACCGAGAAAAGGAAAAACACCACTTCCGATTGTCTTTGGACCAAATCTTCTTATTAATGCGATAATGTTGCCTAAATGGAATACCAGCTTTTTGTTTCCTGCGAATTTTGAGATAACACGGTTCATGATCTCTCTTTCTCTTAATGAAAAAATGACGCGATCACAAACCCTCCTCGTACCAATTCCTATATAAAATTGTCTAAACCTTAGCCAGTCAAAATTTTGGGCGTGTTTTAGATATTGTAGGCCAAGATAAATGGACAATCGTAACTTTATAACTTTTTTTCACCGTTTACATTATAACCATCATTTCAGGAAGTTATCTGTCAAAACTCCTGAACAGTGCCACTTTACTGATTGATTTGTTCACTTTTTTACGATTTTCTCAAAAACGGATCCAATGATTTTCTATAAATTTGGTATATAAACTACACACGTAAAGAGCTACAACTTTATTTGAAACATTTGTCCAAAAATATTCATTTAATGAGGCTTTTGGGGAAGTGGTGTGGTTATGTTTTCCTGTAAAGTGCCATAGTTTTTTATTATATATGATTCTGTGATCTAAATCTTATTAATTAAAATTAAATATGTTGCCACAATTCCCAGTTTAGAAAACCTGTTTAAAATTGAGTCTGAAAAACGGAAGTGCATATTTACTGAATAGCTTTGTCGGTTTTCTGCAATTTTCTCCGTAAAAAACACCGTCAGATTTCAATTGAATTTGGTATACTAACTATATGTATAGTCACTTTTTTTTAACTTTTTCCGACAAAGTTCATTTAAAGAAGTTCTGGTGGGAAGGGCGAAGTTAGGCTTTCCTCAAACAAGTCATTTTATTAAGATTAGATTCTTCCTTTGATACAAAATTGAAGACAAATAAACATTTACTAAACATTATGAAAAGTAATTATGAAAAATTATGAAAATATAAGTAAAAACTTGTCGTCCCCCCTAATAAAATGACTTGATAAAACACTGAGAATACTTAACAACACTAATAAAATTTAGTTATAAAGTATTCCTTCAAAACATGCTATTTATTATACTATATTTATTAATGTCTAATCATAATTTATATAATTTCACTTTGTCATGAAACACACATACATAGTAACATAACCTTATAACCTCCCCCACATATATACAACCAACAAGTGTGAGTGTAGAATAGAATAGAAGCGGGGGGGGGGGCCTTCATTCCACTGCGTCCTACAAATTGAGGTCTATTGTGGATCCTCTTAAGTTACAGAACAGCCCCCAGCTTTGCCCTCCTAATCAATCCTAGCAAAGCTGAGAGCGGCTCCGTCATGAAGCTTTCAGCTTCGGGATTGCCCGTCCCCAATTGAAGAAACCTAATCCTCGCCAGGCCGGCGCACTCACAAAGGATGTGCGCCGGGGTCTCCTCCTCTACCTTGCAGAATCGGCATACTGCACTATCCTAAGGTGACCAGACGTCCCGCTTTTGGCGGGACAGTCCCGATTTTTCACAATTTGTCCCGCGTCGTTTTTCAAAAGTCCCGAATTTTAGAATTAAGTTAAATTTTATATTTATGAAAATCATTGTTTTGCGTTCTAAGAATCCTACGGGCTACGACGACTAACATATTGCTTTTGCTACCCAGTTACATTGTATTTGTCTCTCAGATGATACACTTCGTGTTCGTACTTCGTGCTAGCAAGCTAATTAAACAAATAAATATTACAAATCTGCTACTTACCATAGAAAATTAAGGTAAGTAATTTATTTATATATTTCATAAATACATAAATTTTCTTAAACTTAGCTTAAAATACACGTAGTCTTCATATTTTATATTGATGACAAAAAGTATATCACCGACCTTAACCTTAAAAGAAATTTTAGAAAGAAATATACGAAATATATTTATAAATTGTACTTATGTTAAAAATAAAAAAATATTACGATATTATTTTTATTCTGTATGAAAATTTTTGTTGATACCCCCCTCCTTCAGAGTTGTCCCGCTTTGCCCATCTAAAAATCTGGTCACCTTACACTATCTGCAAGTTGTAGGTGGTGCATGTGTCTATTCAGCCTACAATGCCCTATTAGTAGACCCACAATTAACCTTATATCCCTTCGGGTCTGGCTCAGTAGGTCTTTGGTAAATTTAGGCAAATGTCTTTTAATGAAGAGCTTTACCTGCCTCTGTCCTGGTGTTCCCTCCCACCAACGCAGACGCTGATCTTCTATCCACCCCCTGATAGAAGTTTGAATGAGGCTCCTGGACAAGCCGCAGAAGGGTTCGGGGCCTATGAAGGTATCCTGCGAGCCCTCCCTCGCTAGGGCATCCGCCCTCTCATTGCCCAGGAACCCCGCAAAGTGTGAGTGTAACAGAAACATTACCTTGAAGTGAACTCTGTATACGAACTTGGTGAATTTGCTCTGACAATGGATGAAAATCCGAAATCGGTCAGGAACATAAACAATATACATGCTACGACGGATAAAATACCAGAGATACAAATTATAAATTTGAAGAAAATTTGTCAAAACTTTGCTTTTCCTAAAGTTTGCAGATCCGATTATTTTATAAATCAATTTTAATAGCGACTCAGAATTTGGAGTAAATCCCTTTTCAGTGATGTTAACTTTATGTTTACATACAGAATTATTGTAGAACAATAGGGAAAATTGAATTTAGTTTGTCATAGTTGAAGACATCACAATTTCCTGCCTTTTTTTTCATGAGTGTATTCTGTTTGACTTGATGATAATTTCACTCTCGAACCGAGGTATATATCACTAATACCGCATACATATTAACAAAACCTTTAGTATAGCTAATTATATAACCAAAAGTTTGAAGTTACCTTGTTATACTTGTGGTTGGAACAGTTGATTTCTGTTGTCTGCGTGGATGGGGGTGGATGAACGACCTTTAGAATATAATTAAGATAATATTGCTGGAATAATGAATTCCAAGATACACATTTTCCTCAACCAGTTGATTTGTTCCTGCTATTCCTGCTACCTGGTTTTCCTCCTTTAGGAACACTTGAATGACATTTCTTCTCATTATAGATATTTGACGCCTCCCACCTTTATATTACAGTACCTGTTGTGCACTGGTCTGCAATACTCATACGACTTTCTTATACTGTAGTTTATAGAATTATAATTGAGAAATTTTGTGCAAACTCATAACTTTTACTCAATGCTGACTTGTATTCAACCTTTTATCAATGGGAGAATCTCAACGTAATAATCTCTTCTCTTTTTTTGTTTGAGCAAAGTATAACCTCCGCCCTCGCACAAAACTCCTTTAAATGAATTTTCTCGGAACAAAAGTTTAGAACTTAAATAATAAAACCGTTTTTATGGAGAAAATCGCAAAAAAAAACTGGAAAAAGTGTTGAGTAAAAAAAGCCACTTCCGGCCAACCGATTTTCTTTAAACTCAGAATTTTGATAACATATTCAATTTTAATTAACATTATTTAAATGATAGAATTGTATAATAAACTTAAAATAGCACTTAAGAAGAAAATATAACTACGTCCCTCTTCCAAAAACCGACTTGAATGAATTTTTCAGGAACAATGTGTCAAATAATAGTCGTAGCTCTTTGTATGTAGTATTTGAAATATTCCAAGTTTAAAGAAAATTGTTGAAGCCGCCTTCAAGAAAATCTCTGAAATCTAAAAAAAACTGTTTGGAAGAAAGGCACTTCCGGTCAAACGATTTACCTCAAACTCGTCATAGTGGCAACATATTGTTATTTCAATATATAGTAAATTCAAAAAGCAATTTAGGCAATAACATAATCCCACTGTTTCTCCAAAAAGTCCCCTTAAATGAATTTTCCCAGTGATATGTTTCAAATAAAAGTTAAAGCTCATGATATACGTATGTAGATAATATAACAAGTTTAAAAAAAAAAAATGTAAAATCCATTCGGTAAAGTGGTAACTTCCAGTATAGTAATTTGGACAGGTAAGCTTTTGTCAAATATATCCAAACGTGATACCTAAACGAAACATCAAGTATGAACTTTCGGTGATTTTTCGTTTATGAGCTCTGCTGTACACATATATTCATCATACATACATACATATATATATTCATCATACATACATACATACATATATTCATCATACATACATACATATATTCATCATACATACATACATATATTCATCATACATACATATATTCATCATACATACATACATATATTCATCATACATACATACATATATATATTCATCATTCATACATACATATATATATTCATCATACATACATACATATATTCATCATACATACATACAT
>JAAEAF010013760.1:0-35641 GCA_011037195.1 Triatoma infestans | reverse complement strand
ACGATTACAATACTTCCTCTTTCTAGGAGTAAGAGAAAATAAAAAGTATTGTATTCGTGACAAATTTTTAAAACTGAGATCTTACCCGGATACAAAAAATACAAAAAAAATGAAATGGTTTCAATGAAAAGTTTCGAATCCATCGGGAAGTTGAAAAGTCTGTTAACTTGTAGTGCGACATTACCAAATTGTATTTATTTAATTTTCTTGTTTTTAATGATTGCTTCCAAAACATCTGCACGTATTTTTTTTTCTTTTTTAACTTTTCATGCTTGAAAGGTTCTTATTATACTATTAAGTCAAACTAAATGTATAATAAATAACTCCCTATATTGATGGAAATATTTAAATTTAGAACTTTAAATTGCAATTCTGAGAAAAATGAAAATTGTTCAGACAATTTCTTTTGTTTTTGTTCTCTTCAAGGAAATGTTTAATTGATTATTTTTTTTTGATCGCGTATTGTTGTTCCTTCAAGATAATATCTCAATATTATTTATTGCTGAGAATTCGATATTCAACACTTTAGTTCTTATACTTCTTTTTTCTTTTGCCAGACAATAAAAATAGTAATATTTAAATAATAATTATAATCAAGGTTTTTAGAAATTATTTCCATAATTTTATATGGACAACACTAATGTATGTACTTTTGTTATTTTAAGTGAATTTTTAGTTATATTATTGTTATTTGAAGATCTGGTTAGACTGATAACATTGTCATGGTTATTATTGCTTTTTATACAATTTATTTTTAATATACATGTATTGCATTACTTTGTTGCGAGAATACAGGGTTCGATTCCCGTTGAAGACGAAGTCAGTGTTGATCCAGCATAGCTACAGTTAGTAGCGCTCAGAAAACTTTCTCTTACTCCAGTTTTCAAAATTATAAGTGACAAATTTTATAGTTTGTATACCAAATTTAATAAAATTCGTTGAAAAATGAAAAAAACTGTTCAGTCAAAGCGCACTTCCGGTTTACTAATTTTCTTGAAACTCGGAATGTTGGCCATCTATTTATTTCTAATTAATTTTATTTGGATGATAGAATTATATAATCAACTATGATAGCACTTTATAGAAAAACCTAACCCCACCCCTCCCCTAAAAGTGCCCTTGCATGAATTTTCCCAGAGAAATGTTTTAAATAAAAGTTGTATTTTTTAGTTTATATAAGAAGTATCAAGAATATCGTCGGAAAATGTTTGAGAAAATTGCGAAAAAGTGAAAAAATAATTTAGGAAAATGGTAAAGTAAACGCACTTCCGGTTAACCGTTTCTTTCAAACTCGGAATTTCAACAACATATTCAATTCTAATTCAATTGATTATTTAGATGACAGAATTGTCTAATAAACTGAAATAGCACTTAGATGAAAACCTAAACCCACCCCCTTCCCCCATAAATGCCCTTAAATGAATTTTCCCAGAGAAATGTTTCAAATAAAAGTTGTAGCTCGTTGTATATGTAGTTGATATACCACGTTTTAAAGGAAATCGTCGGAGTCATTTTTGAGAAAATCGCGAAGAAGTAAAAAAGAAACAAATAAAATGGTATTTCCGGTTGTGGAATTTTGATGGACAACGTACTGTCAGATCCCAAAAGGAATATCAAGTTTCAACTTTCTGCGGTTTTTCGTGTTGGAGCTATGCTGTTCACATACACCACACACACACACCACAGAGACCATTTGCTAAAAACCACTTTTTTGGACTCAGAGGACCTCAAAACGGATATTTCCAGTGAAAACTCGATACCGAAAATTTGACACAAAAGCAAAAAAAAGTCAAAAAATATCAGTAATATAAATAATAGTAATATAAATCGAAAAAAAGCAAAAATCCTCTGTCGAAAATATCAGTCGAATAAAATATTTGAGTGAAAATACTTAAACAAAATGGACGTCTTACTGTAAACCTACTAGAGTTCTTATAAACGGGATGTGTACTCTAGAACTATTACTCATTGGGATTTGATATCCCATAATAGTGATGCCCCAATTTAATTATCTACAAACACTTTTATATTGTACCACGATACTATCACAATTTTTATTTACTGTTACTACTGGATGTGTGTGGCAATCGTGTCAAAAAGAAATTTAGTTTTTACCGAAATTTTGAATAATAAAATAATTCAAAAACGAAAAATCGCAAGAAACTCAAATTTCATATTCTGTTTAAGTACCACCATCTCATTTGACATCATGGATTTTCAACCGGAAACACGACTGTGCTTAAATTTTTTTTTTATTTTATCGCGATTTTCAAAAAAAAAAAAGGCTCCAACGATTTTCCTTCAACTTCGTCTACTATCTGCATTGTAGGGAGACAAAACTTTAATGATGAAAATGTGGGTGGGTCCGCAATGCTAACATCTGGTGTTTAATCGCTCGTAGCATGCATATTCATTCCTTTTGTTCCGGACCGATTTTGGATTTTCATCTATCGTCAGAGCAAATTCACCAAGTTTGTGTAGAGAGTTTACTTCAACGTAATGTTTCTGTTACACTCACACTTGTTGGTTGTATATATGTGGGGAGGTAATAAGGATCCTCTTTATAACCTCTTTAAACCTTATAACCTCCCCACATATATACAACCAACAAGTGTGAGTGTAACAGATTTTCTAATAATTATAGTTTTTAATCATTTAATATTATTTGATATATTAAATTATTATATTAATACTAATATATTAAATTATTATATATTATAATTATAATATATTTATTTAATTCATTTTATATAATTATAATTATATTTTTTTTTTTTTAATTATTGGCATAGTAAAGGCCATAGCCATGTACAATCTTTCAGCTTACTGATCTAACAGTCTATCAGACCTACAGTAGTATTTATTATCCACAATCTTAATCAATAATAAGCGAACTTCGTACAATGTTTGAAAATTTATAATTACTATAGATCCTTTAAAACTATATTCATTCAAAACAATCACGCTAATAAATACATGCACACTAAGACACTCATTCATATTATATTCTAAAAACAAACTAATTTACCCATTCAACATATCTTCGCCAATAAATACATTCATACTAATAAATACAGGCAAACTAACAATCATTCAAACTAATTCCATAAACTAAGAGGGAGGGAAGAATGGAGGTGGAGTACTCGATATTCCCCCCATTTTTTTTTTTAGTTTTTCTGATATTCACGATCGAAAAAATATACACAAATTTTCTTTAAATGAGTATAGTTATTTTAGAACTAAAAAAAAAAAAAAACTATTACTTTTATTTGGGATATATTTCCTAGAAAAATTTTGAATTGTGAAGTTTATGACGTAACGACAACTATGACGAGATCTACAGGGGAAATTTTGAGTCTTTCAAAATTTTGAAGGTTTGTCTATTTCAGTATTTATTTATCATCATCATCTATATCAACTTTGACGTCACTTTTATTACTTTAGTAATTTTTACAAAAAAGTAATTTCCTCGATAACAATTTTTACATTTAAATATGCAGAAGCTTCTGAATAGTGGGAACATAAAAGAAAAATTATCATTTATTGATATACTTACAATTTGAGGAAGTAAATAATTTTTTTTTTTTTTTTTTATGCCCTTGAGGTTATGAAAAGACCACATTATGTAAATTATATCCCCCCCCCCATAAATGTCTAAATTATATAAAATATTCTATTCACATTGTTATTTAATAGATCGAATATCTAGTTATCTTTGTTTGCATCATGTTTATGTATAAATATATATTTAAATATTACATAATTTATTAGAATAATAATTCTTGTATAGTTTCAATTAATTAGAATTTAATTTATTCGATTCATAAAAATCGGTGAATTATAAAAAAATAAATAAATAAAATAAAATAAAAATTCAAATCATTCCAGTGATTAAATTTCAAATTTTTTCTTTAATGATGGATTTTCGCTAATTAAACTATTAAAAAAAAAATTGTCACCCCACCCTCCTATAACACCTTAGTATAAGTTTCTTGGAAAATATTTGAAAGAAAAAAAAATCTGGTGTGAAAACACTCACACAACTTTTCTCTTTTTCCAGTTCTCAAAATTATAATTGAAAAATTTTATAGTTAGTATACTAAATTTAATGAAATTCGTGGAAAGTGAAAAAACTGTTCAGTAAAACGCACTTCCGGTTTACTAATTTTCCTTAAACTCAGAATTTTGGCCATCTGTTTATTTCTAATTAATTTTGTTTGGATGATAGAATTGTATAATCAACAACTATGATAGCACTAAGAGAAAAATATAACCCCACTCCTCCCTTAAAAGTGCCCTTAAATGAATTTTTCCAGAGAAATGTTTCAAATAAAAGTTGTACTCTTTGTATGTGTAGTTTATATATACGAAGTTTCAAGAAAATCGTCGGAGCCATTTTTGAGTTAATCGTGAAAAAGGAAAAATCATTTAGTAAAGGCACACTTCACTAAAACATATGTCAACTATTACTACTATCTACAAAAAAAAATCTGGAGTGATTCATTCACCAACTTTTTTCTTACTCCAGTTTTCAAAATTGTGATTGACCAATTTTATAGTTAATATATCAAATTTAATGAAATTCGTCGTGGTTTTTATGGAGAAAATTGAAAAAATATTTCCCAGTAAAAGCGCACTTCCGATCATCCGATATTTTTCAAACTCGGAATTTCAACAACATATTTAATTCTAATTAATATTATTTAGATGATAGAATTCTGTAATAAACTGGAATAGCACTTAATAAAAGGAAACCGCAACTCCTGTCCCTTCCCCAAAAGTACCCTTAAATGAATTTTCTCGGAGAAATGTTTCAAATAAAAGTTATAGCTCTTTGTATGTGTAGTTGATATACTAAGTTTCAAGGAAATCGTTGGAGCCTATTTTGAGAGAATTACAAAAAAATAAAAAAATAAAAAATCTAGTAAAGTGGTACTTCCGGTAGAGGAATTTTGGCAGATAACGTACTGTCAGATCCCATGGTGATACCTAAATGGAATATCAAGTTTCAACTTTCTACGGTTTTTCGATTTTGAGTTATGCGGTTTACATACATCCATACTCACAGTATCACACACACACACACACACACCATTTGCTGAAAACCACGTATTTGGACTTTGGGGACCTCAAAACAGATATTTTTGGCGAAAACTCGATATCGTAAATTTGACACGATTACATTACTAAGAGGAATATGAGTTTTGAGTTTTTCTGAGTATGAAAAAATGTGCGTGTGAAAATCTCAAAAAAAAATACGAAAAGTTCTTAGGAAGCTCAAACTTGATTTTCCGACTAGTTTACAACCGTTCTGTCAGTCTTATCAAAGATTGCTTGAATTGTGAGAAAATTAGGTACAAGACCTCTGTTCGGAACAGGATATCTGTTTAAGAGCCTTAGGCTATTTACCTTTAAGATAATTTGTCCGATTTGTTCGGACCTTGGTGAATCTTAGATTGGTTAGACTGGTGTCTAGGATTTTGTGCCTCCTAATCCTGGTTTGTTGTTAGTTTTTGTTTTTTTTCCTGAAATCTAAGAGGGACCAATAGGGCTTTGGAAAGCGTATGGTTTGTTCCCTCCTTACAAACGAATAATAATAATAAGAATACAAAACAAGAGTTCACTTATAATGATCCAGGTGCCTCCCTTGCCTAAAGGCCGCGAGGCACCTTAAATCAAAAAAATAAAAATAATAATATAATAATAATAACAATCAGCGTCGAACACATGGCTTAGGAACGGCGAACATTTCTCGGAAACAGTTGGGTTCATGATAGCCATTCAAGACCAGGTCATTGGGCACCACATATTATAAAAGGCAAGGACGCTGCAGTGACAGATGATGTCAACAGACGGTGCCGTGAAAAACCTGAAACTATTCACCATGTTATTTAGTGAATGTTCGGTTTTGATCCCAATGAATATACCAAACGTCACAACAATGTTGCTAGAATTGTTCATCGAGAACTGGCGATTAGATAGGTTTCTTAGAAGCCATGGCTGCACCATATTATAAGTATATTCCATCCCCAGTGCTGGAGGACAATAGATCTGTTACAACTGACAGGAATGTTAGTCATAATAGGCCAGATATCATCCTTGAAGGAAGGATGTAAAATTAATAGACATCGCTGTGCCCAACCATATAATTTAAGTAAAACTGTTGAGGAGAAGCAAAGAAAGTAAGCCGCAACTTGGGGAAGAAATTACAAGAAGATGGAGGACAAAGAAAGTCACGGTTGTTCCACTTGTCATTTCCACGACTGGAATTGTCCCCAAATGCCTACATGATGGTATCAAGCTTCTCAATATTCATCCCAAATTAATCATTGATTTTCAAAAGGCCGTCATTTTGGATACATGCCGCAGTCTACGGCTATTCTTTAATGTGCAATGAAAGTGTGCTTGGTACAACCCGCACCTTTCTTAAAAATAAAAATGCCGGCATTTGCTGAGAAAAAATAAATAATAATAATAAGAAATACTTATAATGAGATGTTTGTAAGGCAATGGCCAGAGAAGTTTTTAAAGAAAAAAAATTCTTTGTTGCTCTACGTTTCGGGTATCATTGGTACCCTTCTTCAGGTGCTCTTTAGGGTAGGAGAGGAGTAAATGTTGAGATCGTTGAGAATGAAATGAGGATATAAATATAAAAAAATTGACACGATTACAATACTTCCTCTTACTAGGAGAAAGAGAAAGTAAAAATACTCATAACCACTAGACCTACACCCGTTCCTTAAATTTATTTTATATTATATAATTGGATTGTCAGCCACAAGAGAAAGTCGCATGAGTGTTTCATACCACATTCTTTTCATACCCAAAGAACCTGAAAAAAACCATATATTTCCGGGGAAAATTCAATTTCCGAAATATGAGAACGATAATAAATACTTCCTTCCTCTTCAACAATATTAACTCAAATAGACAAACTACTAGATTTATGTGTGCGTCTGCGCGCGTGTCTATTTCTGTGTAATATGAAGAAAGTAAACATTGTGTCTATGTTGTAATTATTAGTAATAAGTTGTAACATGTTTATTGAATGATGATGCTAATTGTATTAGCGTTTTTATTTTCTAAGCCGTCATGCTTTTATGACTGGGCATTTTTAGTGAACTTCAAGGACGTCAGTACCATTGATATTAGTTATTATTGTATAACCATTTTGATTTTTTTTTTATCTGTTATTCTGTATATTATAATAAAACAATAATTATTGTGTCAGCTGAGTATTTGTTTACCTTAGTTTTACTGTTTTAAACTTTCACCTGGTGTATTTTTCTGTTCTATTTCCAAGGTGAAGATAGAAACAATTTATTCTTAACAGCAATGAATAATAATTGTAATTATTTCATAATATTATTCTATAATCACGCGTTTTTTCATTTCCTATAAAAATCCCGTTATTTCTTTCTATTTTAATTGTGCACTAGCTGAACGGAAAATATTGCATTCCTCCAGTTGGCTGTGGAGTGTTCAGTGGTTTTGACGGTTTCCTAATCTCATCCATCGTCAGAGTACTATGATTATCAAGTTCGTGTAGGTAGTTGGACTTCATTTGTAAGTTTCTGTCACACATCACGCTGATTAATTGTTTGCATGAGGGGTAGTTATATTAGTACCTGTACATTCATATAATAGAGAAAAATAAAAGTGCCATTAAATGAATTTTCCTAGAGAAATATTTTAAATAAAAGTTGTAGATCTTTGTATGTTTAATTTATATAATACGTTTCAAGAAAATTGTCGAAGCCATTTTTGAGAAAATCGCAAAAAAGTGGAAAAATCATTTAGTAAAGTGGTAAAGTAAACGCACTTCCGATGGTTGAATGATTTTTTTCAAACTCGGAATTTCAACTACATATTTAATTCTAATTAATATTATTTTTTAGATGATAGAATTGATTAATAAACCAAGTTTTTGGTAGACGATATACCAGGTTTTAAGAAAATCGTCGGAGCCATTTTTGAGAAAATCGCATTTAGTAAGTAAAAATCGATTACAATAGTAAGTAAAAAAAGGAAAAGGAGTGTAAGTTTTGTCAAAGTTGAAGTCATCTCTCAACTTGAACTTTTTACTTTCTCTTACGAATATAAGGGAAAGTAGGAGATTTGGGGTTAAACTAGGTAGCGGGGTGACCCTTTTGGGGATATAGTATTTCTGTTTCTTTGTGGTTAAAACTTGAAAACAGTCTTCAAGCTTTTATGCTTGTTACACATAAATAGAAACGTATCACTTGTATTTAAAATATTTCTCAGAAAAAAATTAATTTTGGAGCGGTATTTGGGGCATTTCAGTTAGTTAAATTTGCACAGGGGGGATTTGCATATGGAGCTCTCCACGTAAGGTCGCTGAAGGTGTGCAAGTAAAATCCCCATCACCATGTTTTTTGGCCAGCCCAACTTAACTTATGATGTTATAATTTTAAAGAAAATTTCTTGATTAAATTGTATTAATTAGAGTAAGAGAAAATCGTGTAAGAGAAAAACGCAGTTGGACCCCGTATATATGTTGAAAATTGGGCAAAGCTAGTTGCTTAATCTGCTAATCATCTAAATCCCTGGCGTCACTCAGGATGTATCAGTGGCTTAGGACGCTATATCAATCAGTGGTTGTGTTCTGTGGTAGTGATAAGGAGCATAATTTTTTTTTCTAATTTAAGGCGAGTAAATATCTACGATCGTTGGTGCCCGGAGCTTTCTCCCGGATGTTTTCTCTCGTTACAGACAACACTATCCCATCACCTGTAGGAGCTGTAGAGGCTCCTAGGCAGAGAAAATCTAAGGACAGAAGGAGCATAATATTTCTATCACAATTTCCATCAAACTTGAGGAAAAAAAATTCCAACGCAAAGATCTCGAAAATATGTATCTCCGGATTTGAAACATAATTTTGAAAAAACTACCAAGAAAGCTAGTACCTATAAGATTCATGTTATATTGAGGGATTAACTCCTTTAGTGCCCGAAAAAAAAATAATCAAAGATTTATCTCATAGAAACTTGGTTAAATTTAAAGAGTTTTAAATTACACTTGAAGGAGTTTATTAGAGAATATTGTGTTGGAAGCAAGAAGCAGAAGACTAGAAATTTTAAATATATTTTTAAAATATCAGTTTAGAGGCAAAAACTGGACAGTTGGCTAGCAAAAGGGTGAGAAACCGTTAGGGTAAGACAAAGCACTTGGCCAAACTCTACTGTAAAACATCGCTTTGGAATGCGGCTATCTACTATAAATATGAGACCGAAACTGAAAGGTTATTCAATCTTATACGGGATTTACAAACATTCAGCCTTATACACATAGTCAAGAAATCAGCAAAGCCTTATTTTCAAGAAGTGTTTTACTCTGCCCTTGTCTTAGTTCGTTTTTATTACTTTCTCTTACTCCTAGTAAGAGGAAGTATTGTAATCGTGTCAAATTTTCGATATCGAGTTTTCACCGGAAATATCCGTTTTGAGGTCCCCTGAGTCTAAAAAAGTGGTTTTTAACAAATGGTCTGTGTGTGTATGTATTATGTATGTGAACAGCATAGCTCAAAAACGAAAAACCGTAAAAAGTTGAAACTTGATATTCCGTTTAGTTATCACCATGGGATCTGACCGTACGTTATCTGTCAAAATTCCTCAACCGGAAGTATCACTTTACTAGTTGGATTTTTTACTTTTTTGCGATTTTCTCAAAAATGGCTCCGACGATTTTCTTTAAACTTGGTGTATCAACTACACATACAAAGAGCTACAACTTTTATTTGAGACATTTCTCCGGGAAAATGCTTTGAAGGGCACTTTTGGGGGAGGGGTGGGGTTAGGTTTCCATTGAAGTGCTATTTCAGTTTATTAGACAATTCTATCATCTAAATAATGTTAATTAGAATTAAATATGTTGTTGAAATTCCGAGTTTGAAAAAAATCGGATAACCGGAAGTGCGTTTACTTTACCACTTTACTAAATAATTTATTTTCTTTTTCGTAATTTTCACAAAAATGGCTCCTACGATTTTCTTGAAAATTCGTATATAAACTAAACATGCAATGATCTACAACTTTTATTTTAAACATTTCTCTGGAAAAATTCATTTAAGGGCACTTTTAGGGGAGGGGTGAGGTTATGTTTTTCTCTAAAGTGCTATCATAGTTGATTATACCATTCTATCATCCAAACAAAATTAATTAGAAATAAATAGATGGCCAAACTTCCCGAGGTTCAAGAAATTTAGTAAACCAGAAGTGCGCTTTTAGTGAATTTTTTTTTCAGTTTTCGACGAATTTCGTTAAATTTGGTACACAAACTATATCATTTGTCAATTATAATGTTGAGAACAGGAGTAAGAGAAAGTTGTGTGAGTGTTTCACACCAGATTTTTTATAAATATCTAGTCATTAAATTATTGGTTGCCTATAATCATAGTTAAAATTCGAATACCTTTTTTACTTAAATTCTTCTATAAATTCTTGAAATGAGTACCCTTTCAAAACCGCTCATGCCACACTACAATCAAAAACATCTAGCATCCATCCACTTGGCTATATCACAGTATTTCGATCTCGGACTGATTTCGGGGACGGGCATTTGGGCTGAGCGGAGCTTCTTCCCCAAATAGATAGCTAGTCCAGCGATGGTATAACCATCGGGCATGCGCAGATCATCAGATGCGCATTAGTATAACGACGGCGACGCTGACTAGTGGTTTACTAAGAAATTGTGATAAACTATCACAATATCGCAGTTTGCACAAAGTAGAGTCAAAATGACTATACAGTGTAACGCAGCCTCTGGTGGCATCTAGGAGAGAAAACAGGTAACTCAAATTCTTCTGGCGGGGCGCACTAGCTCTTTCTGGAATGTTCTAGAACTTTCCAGACCCTTCTCCACTAGTATAAATAGTGAAGAGCAGCTCGAGTGGAGGAGAGATTCTTGTTACAAACGGAGTGCGCGTTTGTGAATAGTAAAAAAAAAGTGAACCAAGAGAACTTTTGTTGGTTTAAACTGTGTATTAATTATTATTAAGTGTTGTATTTGTAATTTATTGTGTTAAACAATAAATTGGTGTTTTTTTTTTTTTTTAAGTTTAGAGTGTTTTATTTAAACAAACCCACTTAGAAACTAGTTGCAGTAGCTGGTTAGAGGGAAACATGTTCCAATATATATAGGTATAACTATATATAAATATGTTTATATATAATGTGTATATATGTATTAATGTATAAAAAAAAAAAATAAAGTTGTTAATAGACATAAATTAAATAGTTGATTTGTTAGTTACTTTAAAAGCTGTTGTTTAAATGATTACATTTAAATATGCAAAATAAACAAAGTAATTACGTTATAACAGAATTAGGTTCAAGGTTTTAGTTTATTATTATTAATTAATATTAATGTTTTATGAACAGCTGTAATGATTTTTTACCATAACAGCTATTATTAAGTTATTATTGTTATTTTATATTATTATTATTATTATTATTTTTTTGCAATAGAGTCAGCGTGGGGAACAATCCCAACCCACTGAAGACATTTCAAATTGTTATAAATTGAGGAAATTTCTCACTTCCCTCGCTGCCCAATAACACAGATTTCTGCGCCCTCTCCGACAACCAGGTTTCCAGTTCGAGCTTATGCAGATTCTTAATTGTCTCGACACGCACTGGGATGACAACCAGGATTACCCTAACCACGTCCAGCTGATACATCTCTTTGATTTCAACCGTTAGATCCTGGTACTTCCGCTTCTTCTCGGCTAAAGTTTTGCTGGTATTGTCGTCCAAGGAAATCACTACATCTATTATTTCGGCTGCCGTTTCGGGTATTCATAATAAGGTTTATTGTGCATGATTGTCCTATCGGTGATAATGCACTGATCCCAATACACCTTAACCCCGCCCTTTTCCACTATGGTCTTCGGGGAATACCTGTAATAAGGGAGCTGCTCTCTTTCTGTCACAATCCCGAGTTTGACTACCAGCGCCTGATGGAGCTTGCGCGCTACATTATTGTGCCTTGAGAGGTACTCAGTGCCTGCTAAATTCGAGCACCCAGGGATGATGTGCTGAGTGCATTCTACTGCTGCGTTTGAACAGCCTGCATCGGTCAGAGATTTCTCGCTCCCCGATTATGCACGACCGGTATGATCTTGTCGCAATCAGTTAGTCTGGGATTGCGAGTACAAATCCTTCCGTCTCCGGAAAGAATTAACCTCGCACAAGCCATTTTACTGATATCTCGCGAGACAACGCCGCATAGTACCGGCCATGGAGCTCCTTAGTTTTCCATTCTTCTACCCAGTGTTCGCAAGTAGTCAACCGAGGGCTTCTTGAACAGCCAAATCAAGCGCTGTATATCCCCTATCTATGCGCTGTAGTTCTTGAAATACAGCCGATTCACCTCCGAGGAAGTATGCACGAAGAGCAATTTCCTGCCGGCGTCAGGCTTCCCAAATGTTGACGAGTCTCCTGCCTCCCAACTTCTTTGATAGGTATAACTTTGCCTTGGAGGATTTTGGATGATGCATCCTTGTCATCTCAGTCCTGACAAATCTGTCCAGCCGCTTCAGTTCAGTGTCAGACCATTTCAATATACTAAACGAATACGATAACGCTGACACAGCCCACGTATTTATCACTATTACTTTATTTCGCTCATGCAAGAGCGTTTTTAATATGGTCCTGTCCCTACTCCTAAAAGTCTGGATAAATAGCTCCCTTGCTGTCTTCCTAAATTCCAGCAGCTGATTCACGCCAAGGTACTTATAAGCGTCTGTCACACCTATGCTACTATTGAGCGTACCGTCGTCTAGCTGCATATTTCTTGCTTATTATTATTATTATTATTAGATTTCAATAGTTTCAGTGCGTCAGTTAGCATCCTTGCACCTAGTTTCTCATCAGCTGTTCGAGAGTATTTGGTAGGCTTAATCTCAAATGTATTCAGTTAACAATGGCAAGTCCGCTCGAGCATTGCACCTCGGAAGAACAAGGCTTCGTGATTAGGTTTTTAGTTGCAGAGGGTATCAAAGGTAGTAAAATTTACGAAAGAATGTTGAAAATGTACGGGAATAATTGTTTGAACCGTTCGGACGTTTACAAATGCGTAGAACAGTTTGAAACTGCCTTGTAAGTGTCTGTGACGAGCAATCTTAGTGGACAACCGGTTGAAGTTGCAACTTCCTCCCTCGAATCTCGCATTAACGCGTTCATTCAGGACAACGTGCGTATTACTGTTGAACTGGTAGCTGAAGAAGTGTTGGAACTGTGCATAATATTATTCAGAATAAGCTGCCGTACAAGAAAACTTGTGCGAGATGGGTTCTTAGACAATTTACGGACGATCACAAACAAACCAGGGTTCAAATCTGTCAACAGTTAAAAGAACGATGAGGGAGATCCTTCCACATCCCCCCTACAGCCCGACCTTGCTCCATCGGACTTCCATTTGTTTGGACCCCTTAAGGAGCCTCTACATGGGAAACATTCTCAATCCATGAAGATGTTATAAAAGATCAGGTGCAAAAGTTACTTCGAGATCAACCCAAAGAATTTTACACCAGAGGCATACACAAATTAGAAGAACGATGGGACAAGTGTACAAATGTTGCTGGGGAATATGTTGAAAAGTAGCCAAAGTCTTGTATTGATTAAATAAATCATTTTTGAGCTAGAGCGATTTGTCTTGTTACTTATTGAATAACCCTCGTTGAATCATGATAATACGCCTTTTTTTTTTTGCTTAATAATCGTACGTTCATTAATCATCTCGTTTTTATAGCCTTATTAAATCACGTGTAGTTACAGGGGTTTATATGCAATGAATTTATGACTCATTGTGACCATTACAATTGAATATATTTCGCTAATGAATTACATAAATTAGCCTCTTTTAAATTAAACATTTTCACTGTTTTTATTGCTCATTATCCAACTTTTATATTTTTCTTTTTTGGGATTTTGCAATATCTTCAAAAATATTGTTCAGAAGTTTTTTCTTCAATCTTGCAGAACTGTTACATTATTTACGCCTATATCTTTTATGTACCTATTGTAGCATGCTAATTGCATGCATAGACATGCAAAATAACGAGGCTTGGTAATGTGGCGCATTCGTATTTGCATGTACAAAAGAATTGGTACACCGTTTCCCTGACTCCGTGTCGCAGTTCTGACAGATGGGACTAGAAGTCCTCCCTATGTTAAATAAGTGACTTGACACCCAAGTGTGTCCAGTTCACTACCCCCACCCCCCAGGGGTCCTCGAACTTCCTACTGAGGGAAGGAGATACTCGAATTCCTGCTTACCCGCCTTTTATAAATCTTTTAGTTAGGGGCACCCCTGCGTGTCCCCCAGCATTTCTCCAAGGGACTCTCATCCTCCAAAGTCTAAATTGTTTATCACGAACTTCTTTGTGACGAAGGGCGGTCACGACCACAAAATGGTAATGATGATCCCTCCCTAGCCAACTGTACTCCGCCTTGTAACAAGAAGCATTGCGATCGTTTCAAATCTGATGAACTGTGAAAGATAATAATTTACAAAAATTACTTTGTCTATGCCATAAAAACATAACGTAACATTCACAATGTTTATAGGTTCTCTGTTGCGGTTTATCTGTTTATATAGTACATGGTCCATTAATGAAATTGTTTAAAATAAAAATACAGGCCAGAGATTTGCAAGACCTTGACTTTTACAATATTCTCCCCTGTTGCTTTAAAAACACGCTACAAAAGCATTCTTGTTTACATCTTGTTCCAGTCATCTCTCTCGCTTTTCTTCTCTCTCTATTGTTTAGCATCTGTTTATTACTATTTAATATTATATTTTTTTCGTTATATAAGTTTTTGGTGTCTTATTTATTATCTGTTTTTCTCGGCTCCAATTTTTATTTCGAAATACAACTTTTATTTCAAATGGTTTTTGAAGTTTTTATTTCTGGCATTTTCTTTTCTTGATTGTTTCTTAGAGTATCTCAGATTTTCCATTGCTCTTGAAACCAGCATCCCAGATTTCTCATCTTCTTAAGGCTTGCCGCGATTCAAGGGCAGCATAGATGGTCAGCTGGGATAACATTGGGATTCCAGTGAATTCACCCGATAACGGTCTCTTTTGATGCGATTATTCGCATATGAGAAACGAGCCTTACAAGTACTAGGACCAGATGAGTTCGAGCCGAAACATTAATGGCATGTTGAGGGCTTTCAAGTTCCACGATCTGCAGCCTTACTGCTTGACAGACTTTTTCGATGTCTCCCAGGCATTCGATCGGGTTTGGCACCCGGGCTTGCTCATCAAGCTCAAGGAAATCCTTCCCTCCACATATTACTTGATCCTCAAATCCTAACTTTACTGAACGATACTTCCAGGTCAGACATAGCTCTAAGTTCTCCTCCAGTTTCCTGCGAGGGCCGGAGTAGCTCTAGGAAGTATTCTAGGCTCTTCTGCTTTACACCCTCTACACATCCGATATCCCGCAATCCTCACACACAATCACCTACTCATTTGCAGATGACACAGCTTTCCTTTCTTCCCTTCTTCTATATATATATATATATAGAAAAAAAAAATGTTAGTTTAATCGTTATTTAATTTTATTTAAATTTATTTTGTGTATTTTTATATTCTGTTTTGGTTAGTTAATTGTAAGTAAATCTCCCTCCAACAACAGAGTTTAAAGATTAGACCGCCACGTGTTGTGTCCACTGTAAGAAAAATTTGCCCTTTAACAACCCAAACACGTGTTTTCCCACCCATCTGGCCACATCCCTTGACCTAGTTTAAGAGTTTAGTTTTTTAAAAATACGTCTCAGTTAGTGTGAAACTAAGTTTGCTCTGTGCGAGTCTGTGTTGTCACACTGTCTAAAAAACGCATCCTGAAGATGGGCGAACGCCCGAAACCGGTCGATGACCACAAAATGAAGCAGGCTACCACGGAAAATGTCTCTGATGCTTTCCAGCTCTGCGGAACTAACCACCACAACAAATTTTGTTTGGATAATAGAATTATATAATCAACTATGATATAACTTCAGAGGAAGCTAAAACCCCTCCCCTAAAAATGCCCTTAAATGAATTTTTCCAGAGAAATGTTTTAAATAAATGATGTAGATCTTTGCATGTTTAGTTTATATTAGAAGTTCCAAGAAAATAGTCGGAGCCTTTTTTGAGAAAACTCGAAAAAGGGAAAAAATCATTTAGTAAACAGTTAAGGTAAACGCACTTCCGGTTTACCAATTTTTTTCAAACTCAGAATTTCAATAACATATTCAATTCTAATTTAACATTATGTAGATGGCAGAATTGTCTAATAAAGTGAAGTAGCACTTCAGATAAAAAACCTAACCCCATCCCTCCACAGAAGTGCCCTTAAATGAATTTTCCCGGAGAAATGTTTCAAATAAAAGTTGTAGTTGTTAGTATGTGTAGTTATATAACAAGTTTGAAGAAAATCGTTGGAGCCATTTTTGAGAAAATCGCAAAAACGTAAAGAAACTAACTAGTAAAGTGGTACTTCCGGTTGAGGAATTTTGACAGATGACCCACTGTCGGATCCCATGGTGATAACTAAACGGAATATTAAGTTCGATCTTTCTAGGATTTTTCGTTTTTGAGCTATGCTATTCACATACATACACACAGACCATTGCTAAAAACCACTTTTTTGGACTCAGGGGACCTCAAAACGGATATTTCCAGTGAAAACTCAATATCGAAAATTTGACACCATTACAATACTTCCTGTTACTAGGAGTAAGAGAAAGTAAAAAAGAGTATGAGAAAGAAATACGATTTTGGAAATGTTCATCTGTGTGTTTGATATGTGAGAGTATTTGTTTTGTACACGAAGTATTGGAAATCTAAGTTGAATTGTGTAGATAGCTTAGTGGTGTGAAATTAAAACTGGAGCGTCAACATGAGTGGTTTTTTTATTGGTTGGCTAATTAGTTATATTAGCCTAGACGTGCTAGTAGGCCCACAGCTAGCACGTAATAATATTCATTAGAAACATTGCTTAGGAGCACAGCTTTTTGAGTTTTTTCGAAAACAGCTAGGCTTTAACCTTGAAATGCTCCCTGCTCAGATCAGAACGAACCAAAATTTTTCATCCAAAACTTGTTTTCAGAGTTTTTCGATACCCCTCAGTTAGTTATAAATTTAAACTGCCACTACAGGGTCTTAGGGCTGAGTGTGGTGCTCACAATCTCCATTCAGGTGTATTCCCTACCAATTTCCATTGTGGCCCATCTTAACGTATGTAAACATTACATGTGTTTAAAGCTTTAAAACATTGTGTGCTTTTTTTTTTTTTTTTTTTTTTTTTATTGTATTGATTGTAATAAGAGATTGTCGTGAGAGTGTTTGATATCAGATTTTTAATTTATTTTTATTAAGTGTTTTTAAATCTTAAAAGACAGTGTGTTTTGTAATAAGAATGTTGGTGAAATGAAAATATGCATTAATAATACTTAAGAGTTTTTAAAAAGTAGTTTTTAGCAAATGGTGTGTGTGTGTGTGTGTGTGTATGTGTGTGTGTGAACAGAATAGCTCAAAAACGAAAAACTGTAGAAAGTTGGAACTTGATATTACGCTTAGGTATCACCATAGGATCTGACGGTGCGTTATCTGTCAAAATTCCACAACCGGAAGTATCACTTTACTAGTTTCTTATTTTACGTTTTTACGATTTTCTCAAAAATGGCTCCGACGATTTTCTTTAAACTTGGTATATCAATTACACATACAAAGAGCTACAACTTTATTTTGAAACATTTCTCCGAGAAAATTCATTAAGGGCACTTCTGAGGCAGGGGGGTTAGGTTTTCATCTTAACTGCTATTTCAGTTTATTAGACACTTCTGTCATCTAAATATTGTTAATTAAATTAAATATGTTGTTTGTTTTTAAACACTTTACTAAACAGTTCTTCAGTTTTTTCGCGATTTTCCCTCAAAAATGGCTCTGACAATTTTCTTGAAACTTCGTATATAACTAAAAATGCAAAGATCTACAACTTTTGTTTAAAACATTTCTCTGGGAAAATTCATTTAAGGGCACTTTTAGGGGAGGGGGTGGGGTTATGCTTCCTCTAAAGTGCTATCATAGTTGATTATACAATTCTATCATCCAAACAAAATTAATTAGAAATAAATAGATGGCCAAAATTCCGAGTTTCAAGAAAATTAGTAAGCCGCAAGTGCGTTTTTACTGAACAGTTTTTTCAGTTTTCGACGAATTTCGCTATATTTCGTTATTAAACTATAGCATTTGTCAATTTTATAATTTTGAGAACAGGAGTAAGAGAAAGTTATGTGAGTGTTTCACAACAGATTTTATTTTTACTTTTATCAGCGTAATGAGATAAGCTCGTTCTCTTGCTTATTCTAAGGACTGTATGGATCTTGCTTGTACAAGAGCTTGAGCGTTTTATCTACTTTGTTTGTTTCAAATATCGATTGAAAACTCTTGAAAATTTAAAGACTACTGTTAAGCTCTGAATTTAGGAGGGCTTAATTATACAAATAGTTTGGACGGAACGTATTATTTCATTGTTCGCATTTTACGTTGAAAACATGCAGAATTTGGCACTGTTTTAGAAACAAAAAAAAATCACATCTATATATCTTCATTACACTAACGAGTGACATATTTAAAAGTAAATGGGACAAATATTACACTAAGAAATAGACACTTATTTTCATGAGTGTCACTTTTTAAATAACACTCTCCCCGAGTGATATCTATAAGAGCTTATTATTTAAAAAAAATCACAAACATTAACTTTTAAATCAAACAATACTAATTAATGTTTCTAAAAAATAAAAATAAAAATGAAATAAAAAAAAAATTACCAAGGATCTATAACACAAAGTCACATTGAAACGTGACTTTATGTTTTTTGTTGCTTTTTTTTAACCAACCAGATTGTTCCATAATGGTTTCCTCATAATTGAATATTATTTTACGTTTTATTATTTTAAGTTTATTAATTATAATTAATCTTATGTCTTAAATTTTTTTTCAGATTAAAAGATGTTCAAATTAAAAATAAATCGCAGTTTATTCAAAAGAATTTAATTAATCGTAAAATTAATTCATTTATTTGTAAAAAAAAAAAAACAGCTGAGTGAATTAAGAAAAGCAATAAAAGTGAATTCAATTAAATAATGATTAATGAGGATGCATAATGACTTTATAATTATTATTATTCTATTATGTATTATGATTTAATAAGTCTTTTTGTTAAATCACCTGTTTAGAATATCCACTGCCAAATTGATTTACATTACTATATATAACCAGTTTAATTAGCGTATTATTTATTTTTATGGCTTCTGACTATGCAGTATATAAAGCAATTTAAATGTATCTAATGTTTAACAAGAATGGCTGAAATCTTTCATTTGCTTGCTTCTTCTTCTTATTTTTTTTTTTCTAGATCATGGTTATCTGATTTTTGTTAAAAAAAAAAAAAATCCCCTGCAATTTTAATAAATATTTTTCAGATTTTCACGTATTTTCTCGACAATGGCTCCAATGATTTAATTTTACACTTCTTATACTAATATTTATACTACATAAAGATATATAACTTTTATTTGTAACAAAAAAAAAAGTTATATGAAAGTGAAAAGTGATTTTCAACTTTTGGGTAAGCTGAAACCTCCAGCTTTCTTCCAAAATCCCATAATCGACACCGAAATGAAGCTTTTCTATCAAAATCCTTATACCAATTTCACTACTTTACTAAATGTTTTTTTTTTTTTTTTCTAGTTATCGCAATTTTCTTTGAAAACAACTTTAAAGATTTTTCTTTTAAAACTTTCAACATAAAGCTTATCACTTTTATTTGAAACAGGAATTTCCCGGAGGAATTGAATTATTAGGGGATTCTGGTGGTACAGTTAAGTTAAACTTATTTTTAAAAATACCATTTCAAGACAATGTATCGTCCATACCACCTGTATAATAATATTGATAGAACAACAGTGGAGTTATAAGAAATCACGTTTATAAGAAACACATCTTATAAGGCAAAACAAATATGAGTTTCAGGACTGATTACATAAGTGGGTTGGTCAACTTCAAAATCTAGTTATAGTGCCCATTGGGGATGCTTTTAAAGAAAACTTGTTTCAAAATTTAAACAGTTCGATAAAGAAAAAGCTAAACAGAGAACAGGTAGTTAAGTACTTAATTAAAAATTACCTAAAAAAAAAAATTGGGAAGAAAACTTACAGGTTTAGAAGAAGAAAACAATTAAAATTTCGAAACATATTTTTATGAAAGTTGAAATATAGAGCGCTTTATGTGAATTTAAAAGAAAACTTAATAATTGTCTATCCTCATTTTTCTAGCCGCACAACAGTCAAACAACCATTCTACATTCATCACGCTACCAACCATCATCATAACTCTTAGTTCGGTCACTCTATCGTAAGTTTAGTGCAAGTTCGTATATGTCCTCATTTCACCATCAAGTCCTGCTACCATTTCCATATAAATAGATAAACAACAGTTAACTGTATACATATTGCGTTTCTTAAACAAAAAGTAGAAAGCAATGTTAAAATATTAAATTTAGGTATGCGTTTTGACGGTTACCATGTTAAATATGAATGAGAGTCCCCAATTTTGTCATGGCATTATATGAATTCGCGTTATCGGGGAGCGCGTTATATTGGGAATTCACTGTACCTAATTGAAAATCGAAAGTACGATATTAGAGGGTTGGGTTTTTGAATTATTTTTTTTAAATTTTTCTCGAAAACACCTTGGAAAATTTCCTTGTAAGACTTTTCCTATTTTCCTTGAAGACTTGGAATACTAACTACACAGATATAAACCACTCACTTTTATTTGGTGACATGCACTTGCATATTTGTGTGAAAACGTATGAGCAAAATTTGTAATATATAAGTGTATCCTAACAAAGAACTTATCTACAATCTACTATTAAAACCAGTATGGACTTAAGGACTCAAGTTATGGGGCTCAACCAAGCGTTCCAACATCCACCGCCTCCAAACCCTACAATCCAAAATACTCCGTTTTACGCTTCTAACCTGACAATACATTCCGATCTCCAGATTCCATTCATAAGTGACCTGATCCAAATACGATACCGCAAATTTCACACCCGTCTCGCACATCATCACAATCCATTAATTCACCAACTTTCCTCAGCATCCATTCCAGATAACGCTCTTCGATGACTGAGGCGGCAGTTGCCTCGTGATCTCTTATAAGTGCCCAGCGAATAGTGTGGAGGGTCACCACTGGATGATTTCTCCATACCCCTTATTGTGAGTCATCTCATTTACTTGTTGCTGGTTACGCAAGCGTACCAGCAGTTGCAAATTTTCAAATAAATGAAAAAAAAAAATAAGTGTATCCTGGCAAGGAAGGGCTCGAAGGATACCTTCATAGTCCCCGGAGCCCTTCTGTGGGTTGCTCAGGAGCATGATTCAAGCTTCTATCAAGGAGTGGATAGAAGATCAGCCTCTGCAACGGTGGGAAAGAACACTAAGGCAAAGGCAGGCTAAATTCTTTATTAAAAGATATTTACCTAAATTTACCAAGGTCCTACTGAGCCAATAGCTGAAGGGATATAAGGCTAATAGTGGGCCTACTAACAGGGCATTGCAGGCTGAGTAGGTACATGCACCAACTACTACTTGCAGGGCAGAGGAAGAAACCGCGGCATACATCCTTTGTGAGGACAAGGTTTCTCCAACTGGGGACAAGCAATCCCTAAGTGATGAGCTTCATGACGTAGCTACTCTCAGCTTTGCTAGGCCTGACTGAGAGAGCGAAGCTGAAGGGTGTGCTATGGATTTTAGGGGATCCACAATAGATCCCTTAATGCGGGTAGCAGTGGAAGTCTGTCAATCTAATCCCTGTCTGTCAATCTAATCTAATCTAACTGTTTTAAGAGAATTAAGGAAAAGTCGTGTGATTGATTCACACCAGATTTTTATTTCTGGCATATATAATGCCAAACAACGTGTAAAACATCATTGTTATTAGCTTTCATTAATAGTTATTAATAGTATTAGATAAACTCCAAAGAACTATAGAAACTAATGTAGCTTGGAAATTCCTTACCACTTAAATAAGTTGACAGGATGTGTTTGGTAATATTATCTATATCTAGAATTATATTAAATTAGTGTTTTCTCATAAAGGAATTTCCACTTCAATGATAAGATTATTATGTTGACGTTTATGATGTTTCCTGTGGTATTTTTTTGAATGAAATAGCATTTTATTTATTTATTTATTTATTTATTATTTTTTGTGTTTTTACTTTCTCTTCCTACTGGAAAAGAGCGCCCTAATTCCTAAAATTTTGCGAAATTGGTTTGTGTTTTCACCGGATATATCCGAAAACCGAATATCTATGTTTCTGAGATATCCGTGAATACAAAAATAGTAGTCTACCACGAAGAGACTATATATGTATATAAATCTTCAATATATCGTTGAGGGTTACCAGGCGAAATCGGTTACGGTCAAAATCTATCAGTCGGAAATTGTCTCTTTAGTAAATAGATTTTTTTTATTTCAGTTTTTCGCTATCTTCTTTAAATTTCGTACAATATATAAACACATTAAATGCCTATCTCTTTTTTATTTGTAGGATTTTTCAATTAAATATGTTGATGAAATTCCGAGTTTAAAAAAAAGCGGATGACCGGAAGTGCGGTTTACTTTACCACTTTACTAAATGAGTTTTTTGTCACTTTTTCGCGATTTTCTCCAAAATGGTTCCAACGTTGAAACTTCGTATATAAATTAAACATACAAAGATCTACAACTTTTATTTTAAAACATTTCTTTGGGAAAATTCATTTAAGGGCACTTTTAGGGGGGAGGGGTGGGGTTATGTTTTTTCTCTAAAGTGCTATTATAGTTGATTATACAATTCTGTCATCCAAACGAAATTAATTAGAAAAAAAAAAATAGATGGCCAAAATTCGGAGTTTCAATAAAAAGAGTAAACCGGAAGTGCGCTTTTACTGAACAGTTTTTTTCAGTTTACGACAAATTTCATTAAATTTTTGGTACACAAACTATAAAATTTTGTCAATTATAATTTTGAGAACTGGATTAAGAGAAAATTGTGTGAGTGTTTCACACCAGAATTTTTTTTTTTTTTTTTGTATATTGATTATCGTAGTAGTTTTACCCCGGAAATTGTTCAAGATATCTTAATAACAGCGGACTCCCCATTGGCAGAGAAAAAAAAGCCCATGAATGACGTCTTAAGAGAACTGGTTTAAGTGCTGGGAAGGACTTTGGTTTTTTTTTTTTTGGAATCGTGACGTCGTTAAGATGTGTGTATTCAGTTATTCACTGCTCCGATCTATACATGGGACACACAGGTGGTTGTATGGTATGCTGAAATGATGATTTAAATAAGTAAACAAATAATATTTCGCTATACAGCTTTCCTTAAATTTAAAAAAAAAGTATTTTCAGTTAGTACTGATTCATGAACAAGAATTTCCGTAGTTAGTTATATTTCACTAAAAAAAAAAACTTATGACATTCCCAAATTGTTATGTAATTATTAATTAATTTAAAAAATTTAATAATTTTTTTATTTAATTCCCAAAACAAACTAGTAGAGACCGGTACCTGTTATTAAAAAAAAATTTGACCTTCTAAATTACAAGGAACTATATCTTTTACATTTTTAGTTTTTTCAAAATTATTTTTTGTTGATACCTTTCTTACGAAATAAAAAACCTGACGTAACTGTAATTTTTGACCTTTATGGACTTTTTTTTAAAAAAAATAGATTGCTATCCAAGTATATTTAGGTGTGGATTATATTACGTAGAGCCATAATAAGTCTCACAATGAAATTGCGCCAAACTAATGTGTTGTAAGGGTCGCAAGTAATGTATTTAACATTACAATAAATTTCTGCTTAGACTGGTGTCATTTTAATTGTAAGTGTTGTCTTTTTATCAAAATTCCAATTGCATGCCATATGGTCATTTTTTTTTTTCAAGTTGTTTTGTGAAAGATTCATTTTACAAACTTATACATTGTGAGACTATTCTGGGAGGAGTCGATCTAGTTAAAGTTAAATACAGTGAGAACCGTATCCTACAACTCGGCTACAAATCCGAGGGATATGGAAAAATATTTTGGGAATTAGAGAGAATCCCAGAGTTATGAATCAGGGAGCAGATATAATGAACCCGACATATCTCTTCGAATCGAATTTCAGGGTAACAACTTTACAAGTCACACGAAGAAAAATAAATCGTAATATATACAGACGGCTCCAGGATCTGTGCCGGTGTCAGGGCTGGCCTGGGCGCTGGTGTCGGCAACGGCATATCTCTTGATAGTACCCCAATGGTCTTTCAGGCTGAAATTTTAGTTATTTTAAGTTGTGCCCAATATGTAAGGGCACAATGAGCAGAAAAATTGCTATCTTCTATGATAGCCAGGCCGCACTAAAGGCTTTAGTGATCAGGTCGAGGATTGTTGAAGAATGCCGTGAAAAAATGGAATCTCTGGCAAAACATAATAGCCTTCGGCTAGGCTGCGTGCCGGGGCACAAAGGTATTCAAGGAAACGAAGAGGCAAAGGAGGGCGCCTCACGAATGCCCATTGGCCCTGAGCCTTTCTGCGGCATCTCGTACAGAGCTCCCTGTAGCTCCCTGTAGCTGTAGCATTTTTCTATGAAAAATGGCTATCATAGAAACGTACACTATGTTGTAGAAATATTGGATTTTATATTGGTGATTTTCTTAGAGAGCCCCTGAATGACTCGCACAACCTATCTCCTCGGCAGAACAAAAGTGGAGCTAAGGAATATTACTGCCCTAGTTACAGGGCATTGCCTTTTAAGGAAGATCTACATAGTAAGGGCCTCTCTGCGGATCCATTCTTTATGAAATGCGACCAGAAGGAAAGAACACCGTTTCACCTTCATGGAGAGTGCGTACATTATGCTCGCAGACTATTCTTGAAATTTGGCCGTCCACAACCTGACGCCGAATCCGGGATCAGAAATCTCACTCGCCTCAGACGTGGCGTTCTTTAATGATTCAGAAGGGATTGTGAGAGGGGTGGCCAGCAGTGGCCTAAGTGCTGAACTTCCTTATAGAGGCTCCGAGTTCTAGATTAGATTAGAGCATCTTATAATCATTTTAATATAAAAAGCAACTAAATATTTTTTAATATATCAAAGCTTTTAGACAATATCTCGTTTAGAACATAAAAAAATGCTTGTGATTTTGTAAACACTAGATTTTGTTTTTTAAATTGTTTTTTAATGTTGTCATATTATACTAGGCAAATATAGAACACAAAAATTTGATTACATTTCATGACATAAACATACTGTTTGAACAGCTGTGTCTACAGTGTAAAAATTATTTTAGAATATTAATGAGTGTAACTTTTATTTAATAGCTTTATGAAAATAAAATACATGGATATATGATTAAAAAAAAGAAATAAATAAATAAATAAAATAAAATAAAAAAAATATATAAATGAATAAAGATTTATTTGCGTTGGCTTTATTTTGAAAATATTTACGTCTGCGTTTTTGAGCATAAATTTGTTTACGCATTTCCTAGACAAAAACTATATTTTCCATAATCGGCCTTGTGTCAACAGTAATGACCTTGAATAACTAAAAGTTATTTTCTTTAGTTATTCCATTAGCGTTTATTATTAAAAATTTTACTAAATTTAGATTCTTCTAGAGTTTTCACTTTGTAATTTTTTTTCAGTGTGAATAAATAAATTAAATAAAAATAATTATCAAAATTAATATAGTGATGAGAAAAAAATATTTGAAGGTTTTTGTAAATAGTTAGATTGGGGGGGGGGGGGATAATAAAGTCTCTTTCTAGAATCGTACATTATGGACCATAGATTTTAAAGGAATTTTCCAAATAAAAGTGAAACGCCTATTAGTTATTATGTAGTGGTCTATAGAAAATCTCGGAGCTGTTTTCAAGAAAATCGTAACCAAAGTAAAAAAAAAAAAATCATTCAATAGAGTCGCGGTTTTCCGGTCAACAGAATTTGGTCGAAATCGTCAAGCCTATATAAGAAATAGTCAAGTTTGTGCTTCTAGCGATTTTTTTTATGTTTGGGATAAAAAAAAACCTTGAAAAAAACCATGAAAGGCCAAGGCTTGGCAGACGGCAATTTGAATATGGCGGCATATGGTAACCACCCCGCAGTTCTAACGCCATTTAGTTCCGGGCTTCGCTACCTAGGGCGCTACTAACTGTAGCTTCCCACTTTTTATCACGATACTGGGTCAACACCGACTTTGCCCTCACGGGAATCGAACCCTAAAAATTTTCGCTCCAAAATCACGGTAGCCATTAGACCAGTGATGGCGAACCTATGACACGCGTGTCAGTGCTGACACGCAAGCTCATTTTTGGTGACACGCATCTTCAAAGATAAAAAATTTCATAATTCAAAAAAATCTTTTTTTTCTGATAATGTAGCTCATATAGTTAGCAACTCTCTCTGTTTACTACATATTTTGTGTTTAGTTTGTTTCATGGAAATTATAAATACCGATTAACATGTTTTTTTAATTTTATCCCTGAAAAAGACAATGAATTTGTCGAAACGTTGGAAAAGATTTAAAAAAAAGTTTACATTTCATTTACCGCTCCTCGAGATCTCCTTTAGTTGTTTTGCTAACAATTTTTTCATCCACATATTTTTGTGAGACATTGTTCTCAGCATTAAATAATATTAAGATAAACAAACGGAATCGGTTAACAGATGAAGTCAGTTGCGCTTGCTTGGCCTTGAACTGTACCAAGTATATACACGAAATAGAAGATTTAGCAGACAAACTTCAGCACCAAAAAAGTCATCAGAGACATTTTCCGCGGTAGCCTGCTTCATTTTGTAGTCATCGACCGGTTTCGGGCGTTCGCCCATCTTCAGGATGCGTTTTTCAGACAGTGTGACAACACCGACATGCACAGAGCAAACTTAGTTTTCACACTCAAGTTTGCTCTGTACAAGTCTGTGTTGTTCGCACTGTCTGAAAAACGCATCCTGAAGATGGGCGAACGACCGAAACCGGTCGATGACCACAAAATGAAGCAGGCTACCACGGAAAATGTCTCTGATGCTTTCCAGCTCTGCTGAACGGTTGGTTGACCACACCAAAAAAGTCACTAATTTTTCATATATATTTATTTTCTAATTGATAAATTTATATTGTTTTTCTGTTTTTGTTCAATTATATTTTATATATATATTACTTGAATTTGTATGTTAAGTGTCAATGAAATATGTAAGACAAGTCTCTAAATGTAAGCTATTGGTTTCACAATTTTGGCTTTTGTATTTTAAATGGCATTAAAGAAATAATTAACTTGATGAGTGACACGCCACGAGAATTATGTTTCTATTTTTCAAAATTTTGACACACCGAGCTCAAAAGGTTCGCCATCACTGCACTAGACCAACGCGTGAAGACTATGTTGGGATATTTGCTTCATAATATATACATTCCTTATATAGATTATCAATTGTCGGCCCAACAAAATAATTATTATGAACGACAATTTTCGAATAAAAGACTACAGAAAAAGAAAATCAAAATAAAATATTCATAGAACGACAAATGTAATAATTACAACGACAAAGCCTTTTAGTTTCACGACCAAAAAATAAAATATGGCGGCAAGAATTTTTAAATAAAAGCAAAATATAATTCCAACGATATCGCAAGTGCATTCTAACTTTATGTTATATTTATCACATGTATTTTTTACTTGCTTCTTTGTTGTGCATTTTTTATATTTATTATTATTATTTCTTTAATTTAAGGCGCGTCAACATCTATGGTCATTGGCGCCCGGAACCTTCTTCTCAGGGTTCCTATACTTCTCGGCCTCCGGACAGTGTTCTCTCGTTTCAGACAACACTGTCCATCACCGGACAGTGAGCTGTAGGGGTTCCTAGGAAGAAAAAAATCTAAGGGCAGCATAGCTGGACTCGAACCCGGGTCCTCCGCATAGGAGTCCAGTACGCTAACCACTTAGCTATTCCCTTCCCTAATTATTTTTGTTATTACTTTATTTATATTACAATAAAGTAGTTTAATCAATTTTATTATCATTTCCAATTTTTTTTTTAATAATATTGATTTTTAAATTATCATTTTTGCTAAATTAAAAACTACTTTTTAAAAAAAATAAAGTCTTATTATATTTTGTTTTAAATAACAATTTTTTAGAGTAAATTTTTTGCCGAAACAGAACGAGAGAGATAAACAATTAAGACCACCCCCACACGATCGCTATACGATAAACTGAAAGAAAATACAGTTAAACCTAAGAATTAAAGTGATAACGATAAATTAAAAGTAGATTTTTTTTGTGCGGACTACGTAATTTATCCTGGCTAAATACGTATTTTGTCAATAATTGCGTCAATTTTGTCATGTTGAAAATACCGTTAGATTTGGACCTCTTCTGTCCCAACTTGTGATATTTATTTATATATGTCTGTTCTCTGTGTGTGTGTGTGTGTGTGTGTGTGTGTGAATTAAATAACTCATACACGAAACTTTGTAGGAAACTCAAATTCTCAAGTCCATAGAACTAGTATCTAACACGGGAGCTGTCGAAAACCGTCCACCTTAACTTCGATTTTATTGAATTTTTTTTTTTATTCTACATGGTTATATTTTACAGAAAATTACTTTCAAGTTTTTCTAAATAAATTTTCTAAATTCAGAAAATTATGTATTCAGAATGTATGTATTATGTTATGAAGAAATTTGGTGAAGATCAATCAAGAAATAAACATTCAATTATGCCACATTTTCGACAGAGTTTCCGGTCTTTATCAAGGCTTTAATATATAGATGATATTCGTGAAGATGTGGAGAAAGAATTTTTAAACATACACATTTGTTACATCGTAGAAACATTAAAAAAGAAAATTGAAAGTTAATAGCGTCTTGTCTTAAATCATCTACAGAAAATTATTTAAGACAAGAAACTAGTAGCTTTTAATTTTTATTTTTTTTCTGCAGTGGAAATGTGTATGTTTAAAAATTCCTGCTCCACATCTTCACGACTATCTATATATTAAAGCCTTGATAAAGACTGGAAACTCTGTCGAAACGTTGGCATAATTGAATGTTTCTTTTTTGACCATCCTCACCAAATCTCTTCATAACTGTAATAGTATCCAAAGAGAGTATGCGTAGCAGAGAGACAAAATGAAAAGACCACTCTCTTGGACTGGAGTGGGAGAAACCACATAAATACAGCGACGGGAGACAGATAGGAGAACAATTCATATCACTGAGATCACTCGCCAGTCAGACTACGTGTCATTACCCTTTTTCCACTCTACCATACTCTATCGTTTCAAGTGTTAAGTCCAGGCAGTCAGTGTCACTTGTTATATTATATATGTTAACTTAGTTCATTTAAACCAGACCATTTCTCTCCTTCATCAACCCCCATTATAGAATAGAATAGAATATATTTATTTGCCTGGACATATGTTTTTACATACAATAGGCTCGTCAATATGTGGCTGCAATATATACAAACAAATATACTTTGACCTACAGTAAACATTATTAACACATTACTTGCAAAAGAGACAGTGTCAGATCAGTCAGCGTTGAACTGGGTTACATTCCATTTGTTAGCTAGATACTCTTCTAGTTTGTAAAAAGTGTTTTTTAATAAAAAAGTTTTAATAATTTTTTGAAATTTTTTCTTTTCTAAATTTCTCACTGATTCAGGAATTAAATTAAACATTTTAGTGGCCATTGAGCTGGGAGCTTTATCAGATTTAAACAGTCTGTTTTTAGCAATATGTAAGTTATTTTTAGTCCTTACATTGTAGGAATGTTTATTACTCCTTAAATCTTTATTCTCACTATTTTTAATATCCATTATGATCACATAAATGAATAAAGACGGCAACGTAAGTATGCCATGCTCTTTAAATAATGGTTTACAGCTGTCTGATTTTTTCCTATTAAATATGATCCTCAGGCCTTTTTTTGCATTTTAAAAACAGTTTTTGCATTAGTGGCTGCTCCCCACAATAGTAAACCATAGCTCAGCTTTGACTGGAACAATCCGAAATACGCTGTTTTAAGTACCTCCAGAGATACTAAATCCCTCAGCTTTTTGAACAAGTAGATCATTTTTGCCAGCTTACCACTCAACTCCTGTATGTTCCCACGTTCAACTCAACTCCTTATAACATCAACGTTCAACAAATATGTATTGCTACCCCGCAAGGGGTATCTGTTGCATGCAGTTACTTGGGGAGTAGCGACCCCACGGGTTACCACAGCTTAGTACTCCATGCACTTCGTCAAAACAGTACAAATTACACTTAAGCTACATACACCGTACACTTTACAGACAAGGAAAACACAGTACACAAACCAGGGTCTCCGTTCCTAGTTAACTGGCGAAACCCAAGGGAGAAGGACGAGATTAGATCAGTGATAGTGCTTGGACTAGCAATCGGAGGTCCCGGGGTTCAAACTGCCCTTAGATTTTCTCTTCCTAGGAGCCTCTACAACTCACTGCCCGGTGATGAGCAGTGTTTTCTGCAGCTAGAAAATACTGCTTGGAGGCCGGCAGTGCTCTGAGAAGGCTCCAGGCAATAGATCTTTCAGGTCACAATGCGATAATCCCTTACAACAATCTATCTATGTATGTATTACTAGGCGCTAACAGGGGACGCAGCCATTATATTAAGGTCAAATTTGTTCTATATAAAACAACTATTATAATATCATTCTATCTAGTATTTATTTATAATATTAACGCCAATTAAAGGTTAAATAGTAAATCCTAGTTTTAAACAATTTTGTCCGTTGTAATTCATGACATCGTAATGTTTAATGTAAAAATAATTATTTTTTTTTCTTTTCTCTTACTACTAAAATAGTGTAAAATATTTATAGTTCACTTCCTATTTAGTGATACAAACACATCATTAGATAACTGTGCACATTGATAAATGATGAGTGTAAAATTCTGCTATTTCATTTTTCAAATCCAATGACATATAATTAAAATTCCTTTAGATATATATTTAACCTTAATTTGTTGGTCATTAGGAAACAATTAAATATTTTTTAAAGGCTATTAAATCATTTAACAAAATTTTTACCTGATCATTTACAACATTAAGTTATACTAGAATGACAACATCAAGTTCAAAACTATTAAATCTGTTTAAGAAAAAAAAAAGGCAATAATAATAATCAAAGAATTTATTTTGGTAATATCATTAATGATTGTTTAGGTAATCGTATGTTAATGGAACTTTATATTTACAATATTTATAATATAGAGATATTAATTAGATAAATAGACCTTCAAAAATATTTAATTGATAAAATATGTAAGCCAAGGATATTAGAACAAGCAGTTGTTATATAGTTTTTAAGGTTGGCTTTTAATTATTGTTTAATTTGGGGGGGAGGGAGAAAATAACTTTCTTTTACTGCAATTTACATCCATTTTGATTTATTTAGGATTTCCTTTAAAGTATCAAAGTTAGAATTACTTCTATAAACTTTTATCAATATCACCAATGGCAACAAAAGATGATTTCTTTTAAGTTAATTAGATATATTTAACAGCAGTTTTCTCACCTTTTTATTATTGTCCAGATTAAGGTCGTAGCCCAATTGTACGAGGGTCATTCAAAAAGTAACGAGACAAATTGCTGTAGCTCAGAAACGGCTTGTTTAAAAAATGCAATAGTTTCAGTACATCCTTACAAGTTTTCCTTGTAAGTAGTGCATCCTTACAAGATTACAAGTTTGCATCCTTGTACTTAGTTTCTCATTAGGTGTTCGAGAGTATTTGGTAAGCATAACCTCAAAATGTATTCAGTAAACAATGACGAGTCCGTTCGAGCATTGCACCTCGGAAGAACAACGCTCAGTGATTAGATTTTTAGTTGCAGAGTATTTCAAAGGTAGTAAAATCCACGAAAGAATATTGAAAGTGTACGGGAATAATTGTTTGAAGCGTTCGAAAGTTTACAAATGGGTAGAACAGTTTAAAAGTGGCCGTGTAAGTGTGTGTAAGAAATTCAAGACCCATCTGTCTGCAGGTAAAATCGTGTTTATAGTATTCTGGGATTCACAGGGGCCTATTTATTCTGACTATCTCGAAGATCAATGAACCATCATCAGCCAGTATTACAGTGATATGCTCACAAACAAAGTAAGGCATGCCATTTGAACGAAACGTCTTGGACTTTTGACTAAAGCCATGATTTTGTTTCGTGACAACGCGCGCCCAGACACGGCACAGTTAATTCAAGAAACACTTCCGAAAAAGTGGGGTGGTAGACCCTTCCACATCCCCCCTACAGCCCCGTCCTCGCCCCATCAGACTTCCATTTATGTTTGGACCCCTTAAAGTGGCTCTACGTGGGAAACATTTTCAATCCAATGAAGAAGTTCAACCCAAAGAATTTTATGCCATAGGCATACACAAATTAGAAGAACGATGGGACAAGTGTATAAATGTTGTTGGGGGCTATGTTGAAAAGTAGCCAAAGTTTTATTTATTGATTAAATAAATTGTTTTTGAGCTACAGCGTTTTGTCTCGTTATTTATTCAATGGCCCTCAAAAACAGATATTATTTCCTTCACTTAATAATTGTAATAGGAAAGAATAACGTTGCATCATCCCTAGGATCTCCCCACCCCAAAAAAAACATCAATTTTTCCAGGAAAAATGCAAGCCAATTTCGGGGGGGGGGAATCGCCAAAAATTGATTAAAAAAAACAAAGAACAGTCTCAGTAATGTACTCATTTCCGGGCCAATGCTGAGTTTTACCGGAAACTTTCGTGTTCTATGCGATAGTAGTATTTAAATGGAATATAAAGTATGGGATTTATATTTTCTAATTTTCTTTTTGAGATATATTTCCTCAAATGGAAATATACGGACCGTTAGTTCTATATAACTTCCTTTTAATAGTTCTCAAGGGACCTCAAAATATTGTGTTTCTAGTGGAATAAAGTCAGTTAAAAAAAAATTAACACGGTCGTAATAGCTACAATTACCGAAAGATGTGTGCTTGGAGCAGTGTTAAATTTTGGAAAATTGGTCTACCATTCTATATGAGTTGAACATTTTTCCAGTGAATTAGAAAATGATCAGTACTTACAAGTTTACTCAACATTCCCCCCCACAGATAGGTAGGTAGGTAAGTCTTTATTGAATATATTTACACTTTTTACATTAGTTGTATCAATTATTATTAAATTTCTATATTATTACTATTATTAAATTAATATTAATAATTGACTGTATTCTAAATATGTAAAGACATAATCAATGGCCGAAGCCGTCTGAAGAGTCTAATTGTATATTTAATATTTAAACTTTATAAAGATTATAGAAACAAAACAAAGAAATACAGAGAATACTATTTAAACAAAAATGAAATCTTTGAGAAATAATAAAAATATCTAAATAAATTTTTTTTTTTTTCCTCCATTATTATTATTATTTAAATTATCATTATTACTATTTCTTGTAAAACAATTTCTGTCATTACATTACTTTAAAAACGAAACATTAATAATGCAATATTCTAGTTCTAAGGTCCAATGCATTTCTACAGTAGTTAGCCAACAACTTCCAGTTACTCCCATTTAATAGATCCAATATATAAATTTTATCAATATTTTCGTTTTTAAAAAACTGCAGCCTTATTTCTCTACATTTGCTACATACCACAAGGAGATGGTATAAATCTTCAATTTCATTTGAATGGCAAACTTGACATGTAGAATATTCATTTTCATCTTTATATACCTGAAACGGGGCGTAGCCGAGATGCAATAGCTCACCTCTAACCTTAAATATAATTCTTACACTTGATAACGGTAAGCTACTGTATAAATAATTAGTAGCCATACTATAACTCAATTCTTTACCCAACATATACCTACTAGAGCTATTAGAATCCTCTAAAAACTTCATTTTATAATGCTCTGCTAATGTCTCCCTAACCAAAGGTAATTTATCCACCCACATGTGAATATTTTGAACGTTTAACGTATCTCCCAAATTGAATTTCAAAATATAATTATTTATTGCACGAACCCAAGACACGTCTCGTTTAATAATTTCCATCGCAATAATCCTTGGCAGTCTGGAATTTGGCGTGTTCAACACCTTAATTATGTACTGATGGTGAAGTTTCATTGTAAAGAGTAATGTCGGCCCTATTCCCGTCTCTGTATGTATGAATGCGACGCATGTATTGTTTGGCAATCTAAATAATTTTTTAATAAAATATCTATATAATTTTTCCACATCTTCTTGCCATTCTCCCCCCCATACCTTGGCACCATAACACATAATCGACTGACAAGCACTATAAAATATTCTCAGCTTCGCCTCGAACAATACCAAATTACTCTCCATCAATTGCTTCCAAAACCCCACCCTCAGATATCCACATTAATAGTGAATCCTTCCTCGCTTTATATATGCATATAAATTATCAGATTTAAATTCGTAAACTATCCATTATTGATCTGACTTTTTATCAAAAAAATCCTTAACCTTAAAACAATTTACATGCCATTTCTAATTACAAAATTATGTCCAATTTCAAGGTAGAATTAAATGAAATTTTTGTGGAACATTTCAATGACATAGAAGGATGGATGGAATAACATTAATTTGTTTCTTTTTATAACATATTTTAGTTTCACCTAAACTATTTCGCCAAGGTATAATTTTGTTTTTATGAATGTGGGGAAAACAAATTTTATGACATGTTTATGAATAAATTATTAATTTAAAAATATAATAAGTTCAACATTTATTACCAAAACTATATTTTATTTGTGGAGCGGAAGGAGTTGAACTTCTTTTTGTTGCTTTATATTTAAATATATTGAACATTTATGGGAGATTTAAAATTTATTCACGCTAATTCATGAATCTCCAGGATTTGAAAATTGTCGCAATAAATAAATATAATTTAATAATGTTGCTCGAATAATCTTTGAAGTTCATTGCCACATGTTGAGTAAGAGCTGTGAAACAGGTGAAAAACTGAAGCTATAAAATGTCTTATATAAGAAAAGTTCAATAAGTTATCCGCTTTGATAAATGCAAGAAATATAAAAAAATCTGGTGTGAAACACTCACACAACTTTCTCTTACTCCAGTACTCAAAATTATAATTGACAAATTTTATAGTTAGTGTACCAAATTTAATGAAATTCGTCGAAAAGTGAAAACACTGTCCAGTAAAACTGTCCGGCTTACTAATTTCCTTGAAACTCGGAATTTGGGTCATATAATAATTTCTAGTTATTTCAATTTGGAGGACAGAATTGTATAATCAACTGTGATAGCATTTTAAAGAAAAACATAACCCCCCTCCCCCAAAAGTCCCCTTAAATAAATTTATCAGGGGAAAGTTTCAAATAAAAGTTGTAGCTCTTTATATGTATAGTTAACAACGCTGGTTTAAAGAAAATCGTTGGAGCCATTTTCGAGAAAATAACAGAAAACTGAAAAATTATATTTCAGTAAAAACGCACTTCCGGTTATCTATTTCTTTTCAAACTCGGAATTTCAACA
>JAAEAF010013759.1:0-44798 GCA_011037195.1 Triatoma infestans | reverse complement strand
CTCACACAACTTTCTCTTACTCCAGTATTCAAAATTATAATTGACAAATTTTATAGTTAGTGTACTAAATTTAATGAAATTCGTCGAAAAGTGAAAACACTGTCCAGTAAAACTGTCCGGTTTACTAATTTCCTTGAAACTCGGAATTTGGTCATATATTAATTTCTAGTTATTTCAATTTGGATGACAGAATTGTATAATCAACTGTGATAGCATTTTAAAGAAAAACATAACCCCCCTCCCCCAAAAGTCCCCTTAAAGAATTTATCGGGGGAAAAGTTTCAAATAAAAGTTGTAGCTCTTTATATGTATAGTTAACAACGCTGGTTTAAAGAAAATCGTTGGAGCCATTTTCGAGAAAATACCAGAAAACTGAAAATTATATTTCAGTAAAAAACGCACTTCCGGTTATCTATTTTTTTCAAACTCGGAATTTCAACAACATATTTAATTCTAATTAACATTATTTAGATGACAGAATTGTCTAATATACTGAAACAGCAGTTAAGATGAAAACCTAACCCCACCCCTCCCCCAGAAGTGCCCTTAAATGAATTTTCCTGGAGAAATGTTTCCAATAAAAGTTGTAGCTCTTTGTATGTGTAGTTGATATACCAAGTTTAAAGAAAATCTTCGGAGCCATTTTTGAGAAAATTGCAAAAACGTAAAAAAAACAACTATTAAAGTGGTACTTCCGGTTGAGGAATATTGACACATAACGCACCGTCAGATCCCATGGTGATACCTAAACGTAATATCAAGTTTGAACTTTCTACGATTTTTCGTTTTTGAGCTATGCTGTTCCACATACCTACACACAGACCACAGACACAACACACACACAGACCCAACACACAGACACACAACCACACACACCACACACACACACACAGACCTTTCGCTAAAAACCACTTTTTTTTCCGACTCAGGGGACCTCAAACGGATATTTTCCTGTGAAAACTCGATCTCGAAAATTTGAACAACGATAACAATACTTCCTCTTACTAGGAGTAAGAGAAAGTAAAAAATTAAGTTAAGTCACTATTTCGGGAGATAAATTGTAACGGAGTAGCGGTACCTAAATGGAATACTATGTTTGAAGCTTCCTACGATTTGACTTTTTATTGAAATATTTTGTTCATAAAAAAAAACCCACATGTAGACCGTTCATGAGAAAAAATTTTTTTTGACACTCAGGGTGGGAGGACTTCAAAACATGTATTTCCGGTGAAAATTTGACATGACGCAATACTTCCTCTTATCAGCAGTAAGAGAAACTGAAAAAAAAAAAATCTGATGTTAACCACATATGAACCCTAGGTCAGTCTGGGGGTGATTCCTGAGAATTATCTCCGACGCTACACGGACGGTTCCAGGATAGATGGTAGATCTGGGGCTGCCGTCTATTCTGAGACGGGAGACCATTTTGTGGTGCCTCTTGGTGAGTGGGCCACCATTTTCCAGGCTGAGTTTTATGCAATTCTTTGCTGTATTTTGGATGAGAGGGTGCGTAACACTAATTTAAAAGGTGTTTGTGTCTGCTCGGACAGCCAGGCTGCGTTGAAATCGCTTAGCTCATGTGTCTTCACTTCCAGATTGGTGTTGGAATGTTCTTTGGAATGTTGGAAGACTGGAAGATCTTTCTTCATTGAAGGATGTGCTTCTGGTCTGGGTCCAGGTCATATGGGAATCTTTGGGAATGAGGAGGTGGATAGGTTTGTCAAATTAGGCGCCTCTCTCCCTTTCATTGGTCCAGAGCCTGCTGTTGGTATGTCTTCTGGCACATGTTTGCCAGGCTTCCAGACGTGGATGACCTCACAGCGTCATCCTTATGGAATGAATACTCATTGCGGGCCCAGACGGAGCTCTTAGAGTAATGGGATCCGATGCTTTCATGGACCTCTCTCAGGCATCTGGTTGGCTTCCTCATGGGCATAAGCTTTAAGAAGACATCTCTATACAATGGGACTCATGCCTGACCCCTTTTGTAGAGTTTGTGAGACGGAGGAGGAAACACCCATGCATCTGATGACGGATTGTTTGGGCTGTGAGGAGATTAGGTTTAGGACCTTTGGCCGGAATAGGATCTTAAGCTATGTCCTTTTAAGGTTTTGGTTCAATTTGTTCGGTCTGTGGTGAAACTTAGATGGTTAAAACCTCGGCGTGGGCTTTTGTTCTAGTCCCAGTAGTTGTTATTCTTTAGGGGTAAATATATGGGCCCAGGGAAACTTTGGATAGCGTAGGGTTTTTACCCACCCCTTCTTAGAATAATAATAACCACACATGCCACAATCTTTTCTTCCAATTCGCACAATCAATGAGAATTTTTTTTTTTTAAGTCAAAATTTTCACTAAATGTTTAGTTTCCTTAACCCGCACCTGGTTGAAACGTTGTCCAAAAATTACCATATTGAGGAGGTAAATTTTCGGGACTCCAAAATCCACTCCAACAAATGTTTCCAGAAAAATGTTTAAAATAACATGATAAGATTTTATAATAATTTTTTGGACTCGTTCTCGTGAAAAATGTGAAAATCATTTGATCTTAAATCTCTAAATCTCTCAAAGAAAAGAAGGAATAAAATGAAAAGTAGTTTGAAAACTAAAATAATTAGTTTGGTTATATGAGTTTTTTGTGTTTTGCAACCGCATGATCATTCAAGAAGTTTCGGACTAGTCTGTGGGATGTGTTGAACAGAAAACTAACTGGCCATGATTCTTGACCATGATAACGTTCTTGATATTTTCAAGAGAACTCCCTAGATAGTTAACTAATTTCTAGCTATCTAACTAGCGAAGGACAAGCGGTTTTATTTATTCTATTTATTTATTTATATGTGAAGGCAACGGGCTTCTATTTAGAATGCCCACGACGTCTGTCCTACAAATAGTTAATAATCAAGGAACAGGAATAATTTGGTTGGTAGAATAATTTAATTAAAGCAAAGGAAATTTAGAAGAAAATTCGGATAATGATGTTGTAGGCCTTGTTCTTATATAATGAAGGCAGATGAAGAATTTAGCCAACCATAATTCAAAGTTACAAAAGTGTATTAAGTAAAATGCTTTTTGATGCTCATTTACATAGTATATGAAAATTTTAATAAAATGATATATTTTCCTCTACCCAGTATGCAATTAGTTATTAGAAGTTTCTATTAAATATTCCTTCATTCTTCTTTGCAGACAAATTCGTCATATTAAACTTCAAATTCTCCATGTGATGGTAGCAGATGCCGTAATCTACCATTTCTGGTTAAGAAGGGAGAAAGAGCTTCCAACAGTTTGCCCTAACGACATCCCAGACCAGATGTATTAGTAGCAAACTGCGGGGGATTGAAGAGTAGTTGGAAAATGTTACATAAAGCAACCATAATCAAATTAAAATTCGATGTTATCGAGATGGCCACTAATGTCATGCTTTGTCATATATGTATATATGTTCTCTGTTTCCTCTCTAAATGGTAATCACATATCAAAATTATTAAGGGGGGTTATCTCTACTTGATCAACTGTTTGCACAGGGGTTGTACTAAAATTGCAGTACAATCAATCTTTCTTCTATTAGTATTAAATAATTTTTATTTTCTTTTATCCAGCAAGGAGAAATAGTGTGATGGTGTTCAAAATTTCGAAATTGATTTCAAGAAAAATACATGTTATTAGGTCCCTTGAGTACAAAACAATGTTTTTACTGAATGTTTGTGTGTGTGTGAGTGTGTGTGTGTGTGTGAACCAAATCGAAAAATCGCAGGAAGCTTTATAAACTTTGTATTCAGTTTATGTACTACTTCCGCATCCGACACCAAGTTTTCGACACAAAATCCATCAATCGAAAATGCCACTTTACTGATGGTCTTTCTTCTTTCTTTTTTTTGCGATTTTCTCGAAAACAGATCATGCAATTTTCTTTAAACTTATTTACATACATAGAAAATTCCTAACACTTTTATTTGACACATTGTCCCGGAAAAATTGATTTTTTTTGGGGGCGGTTATGAAGAAGCAGTAGCGTTATGCTTTCCCCTGAAGTACTTCGATACTTTTATGTTATGAAAAGAAAATCGGTTAACTGGAACTGTTGGTTTACACAATAGGTTTTTGAGTTTTTTAAAAATTTTCTCAAAAATGGTTAAATGCTTTTCTTTAACTCTGGAATTATTATATAGCTATCCCAAAGAAAAACAACAACAAACCGGGTCTAGAACAAATATCCAGACCCCGGGCCTAATCCATCTGAGATTCACCGCAGTCCGAATAAATCAGATAATAACCTTAAGGGGAAATAGCCTAAGCTCTTCCACAGACATCCTATTCCGACCAAAGGTCCTGAACCTCATTTCCTCACAACCAAAGCTATCAGTCATAAGATGGATAGTATTTCCTCCTCTGTCTCACAGTCTCTACAAAATGGATCCGGCATGAGCCCCATTATGTACAGATGTTTCCATAAACCACAATGTCCAGTAAGGGATCCAACAGATGTCTGAGAGAGCTCCGTGAAAAACACAGCAACGTCTCACTGATGGCCTTGTCCGGATCACCGATGAGCATTTTGGACGGCCGAAAACGAACCGAGCTCATCCATAAGGATGAATGCTGTGAAGCCTGACAGACATGTGCCAGAAGACACGCCAACAGCAGGCTCGGGACCAATGAAAGGGAGAGAGGCGCCTAATTTGGCAAACCTATCCACCTCCTCATTCCCAAAAATTCCCATGTGACCTGCCACCCAGACTAGAAGCACATCCTTCAGAGAAGAAAGCTCTTCCAGTCTTTTAGAACATTCTAACACCAACCTGGAAGTGAAGACACATGAATTCAGCGCCTTCAGCGCAGCCTGGCTGTTCGAGCAGATACAAACACCTTTTAAGTTAGTGTTACGTACCCTCTCATCCGAGACACAACAAAGAATAGCATAAACCTCAGTCTGGAAGACTGTGGTCATTCACCAAGAGATACTGCCAATGATCTCTGGTCTCAAAATAGCCCGCAACTCCAGACCTACTATCCATTCTAGAACCGTCCGTGTAACACCAGAAGTAATTATCAGGTATCGCACCAGACGGACCCAAGCTTGAATCAGGTAACCTGATAGTGTAAGAATGCTCGAAAACAAAAGCCTTCAACAAATTTTTATTTTTAATAAATTCCAATTCATATATTATTCGTAAAATATGAATCATATGACAAGACTTAAACTCTGAATTATCTAGAATTTTACGACACTAGACTAGATATACCGCAGTATATGTACACTAAACGATATACCGCTAATGATAGATATTCCACTAGACTAGATATACCGCAGTATATGTACACTAAACGATATACCGCTAATGATAGATATACCACTAGACTAGATATACCGCAGTATATGTACACTAAACGATATACCGCTAATGATAGATATACCACTAGACTAGATATACCGCAGTATATGTACACTAAACGATATACCGCTAATGATAATAATACCACTAGACTAGATATACCGCAGTATATTACACTAAACGATATAGCTACAAATGATAGATATCACTTAGACTAGATATACCGCAGTATATTACACTAAACGATATACCTCTAATGAAAGATATACCACTAGACTAATATACCGCAGTATATGTACGACTAAACGATATACCGCTAATGATAGATATACCACCTAGACTAGATATACCGCAGTATAATGTACACTAAACGATATACCTGCTATAATATGATAACCACTAGCCTAGAATATACCGCAGTATATTACACTAAACGATTACGTAATTATTGAATAGGAGGCTCGCCTTATCAAAGTTGCCTTTATGTAAAATGTAGTTATTATATATCTACCCTTGAATTTAGGTTGCCAATTATTGTATGCGTAAACTTTAAATGTGCGCGCGCGCGCGCGAATGTGCTTATAAAAGTTAGAATATGTTTATAATTATTGAGTTTGTTGTGACTTGGCACTCGGGTCACAGAGGCAATGAGGCGGCGGATCGCCTGGCACGGGAGGGTTCAATGGGAGCGCTTATCGGGCCGGAGCCGTTCTGTGGTGTCTCAAGATGCCTCAGGAGTGCATCCATTAAGCTATGGATGCAGGACCGATCAAGGGAATGGTGGGTCAAAACTCCAGGCCAGAGACAGGCGAAAAAGTTTATTTATAGCTACTCGCCCAAGCTAACTGCAGAATTACTCCAACAAGGCCGGGGGGCCATAAGGATAGCAGTTGGCATTCTCACTGGCCACTGTAGATTAAATAAGCCATGCATCGCATGGGCCTGGCAAACGTTGATGAGCCTGTGCAGTTTTGTCAGGAAAAGAGGAGACGGCACTGCATGTGGTATTGTCAGTGCGAGGGGCTGGTCTGGCGTAAGGTAACCCCTCTTGGGTAAGGAAAGCTGGTGCCAACAAGCCTCAGCCAGGGCCCTCTCTCGGAGCTATTAAGTCTTCTAAGGCAAGCAGGACTCGAGAGGGTGCTCTGATGGCGGGTGCTCTGATTGACCACCTGGGAGCCCCCCCCCAATTCCACAGTTCGGTTAAGGACAGGATAGGGGGAGGGTCTCCAACTAGGGGGGTGCCACAATAGATCCTTGGGGTGTCGCGGTGGCGTAGGCTGAGTAGCCATTCCCCCGGTAGAATCTATCTATCTATCTTTGTGTGTACTTGTCTTGTTACAATGGGTATAACTATTTCAAGATAAAATTGATGTTTATAAAAATATTCAGCAATTATTTTAACATAGGTTCAGCAATCATTTTAACTTCAATACAATCAGTAAAATTACTCAACCAAACAAAAAAAATCCTAAACAATTTTAGACAGAGAATAAAATTAGATAATATTAAAGATACAGTGAAATATTATTGTCCTAAAGAATTAAAAAAAAGGGAAAAGTTTTCTACTAAGCTATGAACATTTTTGAATATAATTTCAATTGGTAGTAAATTCTAATAAGTATTTGTTTATATTCCATTTTAGGCAATATCCAAAAGATAAGGGTAATATACGCAAGCAAGAAAACAAATAAGTTGAATAGGAAGACAAACTAGGGTCGAATCAAACACTTGCAGATAGATACAAGTAGAGAAGAGGGTGAACAAAAAAAAAATGGGGATACAAAAAGCAAGTAGAAGAGGATACAAGCCGCCAATTACTAGATTCCAGGAAAGGGCGGTTTTTATGGCTTAATAGAGCGTACTTAGGGTGGTACTCAGCTGTCGCGCGGATTAACGACGTTAATCTAAAGGCCGCAATTCTATACTATAGTAGTATGGAGAAAGGCAATGGTAGTCCCTGTCCACAGGAATTTATATTGTATAGGGGGAAGAGATTTCCCTGCTAATATCTCTGAATACAAAACTCTCCCCCCCCTTTTTCTTTTTGTACCATCGTAAATCTAGCCCAAGGCCGTTTCGTTACACTCCAATATTAAGGGGGAGATGTGGTGTACAGCAGTTTGTAAGCGTCAAAAATTGTCCCATCTGTGTTGTACCTAATCTTTGACAAGGAAAAAGCCAGGAATAGAAAAAAAATGAGATGTTGTTTACGTAACACTATTATATGATGTAAAGAGAAATCTCTTTTTACAGAAATAACAAGGTTTTGACCCTGAGGGAATTTTCAGCCATAAATAGTAATGTGTAGACGGCGATACGCCCGCCATAACTGGCCTGGGTGGTAATTTGTTCTTCCTTGTACCTTCTCCCAAACAATTCACCCATCGTATTAATTTGAACGCGGTTTGCTTTTTTTAATCCTGCTGTCCCACACACAGGAAAGGACCTAGGTTAAAGTTAAAATAAACACAATTTGGACAGTAGTGAGTTCGAATAACATGTTAGGATGTGCTTCAGTGTTGTAGTGGAAGGTCCGTATAGCTTTACCGTTTTGGGATTTGCATCATCACCCCCATCACTTCTCTGCCTATTTAATCTTCTTATCAAACTGTATGTCTGCTTTTTTTTTTCTCTCTCTCTCTTCACTTTCTCTTCCACTCTCCTCCTTTCCAATTCGCTCTTTTTTTTTTTTTGCTAAACACAAAATCCAAACTACTGTCCCCCCAACTGGTCGTCACTTATCACTTGGATTTACACATGCAATAACAACATATGGGTTTTAGAACAAAGGATAACATAGTAGTAAAACTACAGTTAAGTATCAGCTTATTTTCTTCTTTGGCTATTAAGTTTTAACATTAATAGAACTTTGTTGTAACAACTGTGCTTGCAAACTCTATACAAACATGTCCTTTAAATGAAGGAAACTGTAGGATTACACGCATGAACTGACATTACAAAAAAAAGGAGGGGAATATTTCTCGCTAAATTAGAATTTGTTTTGTGTTTGTTTGGCATTAGTCTGTTATCTGCTTCACAGTTCCCCGCTTTTATTTTTTTTTTCTACTCAAATCATCAGACCTCATACGATTATGCCCTCTGAGATTCATTCAGTCATCTAATTTATTGATTATTTTATTTATTTTTTATATTAATGTTTATAACAGAGACTATGGAATATGACATTTTTGTTTATTTTTTATAGAATGAATGATTGTAAATAATATTAAAAAAAAAAAAAATTGGGGAGTTATTGATTATTGGAATAAATATTATGACCAGTTGCAGTTTGGCTGGCTAGCTTAGGAAATAAAATCATTGAAACATACAAACCTTGTCAAAATAAGAATCATTTAGCAAAAAAAAAGCTTTCACATTTTGTGATTAAAAATATTGTACTTCCTTACTATTTCCATAGACTGCGCTAATGATAATTTACTTTCATCTATATGTCATGATAGCTCTATTGATATTATATATTGCGCACCTGATACGCCCTAAGCAATCCAGGGGTCAACTTGACCACCACTTTAAGCTATCAAGGTATGCCCTAAGTATAAATAGAGACCCAACTCGAAGTCTAAATTAGTCTTGAATCGTATTAAACAAGAATACATCATGAAGTCAAGAACCAATCTTCAACTAATAAATATGTCAACAGACATCAAGAAGTTTTAATCAAGTGGTTATCTTCGGCCAACATAGACTCTTTTTTTTTTTTTTTAGGCGGCTCAACATCTGTGGTCATTTGCGCCCGGATCCTTCTCAGTGCACTGTCTCCCGTTACAGACAACACTGTCCATCACCGGACAGCCGGACAGTGAGCTGTAGGGGCTCCTAGGACGATAAAATCTAAGGGTAGCACGGCTGGATTTGAACCGTGATCTCCGCGTTGCTAGTCCAGCGCGCTACCACTGAGCTAATAATCCCTTCCCTAACATAGACTCTTGTCGTTATCTCCATCTCTACTCTTTACCATTACACTATTCCCCATACTGAGTAAAATGTGAGTAACAGTGTCAATTGTAAGTCTCTTGAATCAATATATCATTATGTGCCACCGGAAAATTATATTCCTTAACACTCCCACAGGATTTCGCTAATAATATATGCTTGTGCTATCTCATAAGCACAATTACATGCTTCTTATCTCTAACTCAGGGCAGCGCTACTGATATTTTGAATATGCCCTATGCAACTCCAACGCCCGATATCGCAACCAATTTAAGCAACATGTTCTTACCCTATTCCATAAATACCAGTATTGAGCCTCAATTTCAGTAGCTCGTTAAGTGCTACATCGAGAAGACTCTACACACTCAATTTGCTTTAATGCAAAATTGTTTTATAGTCGAGAAACCATTCTTTCAATTCCCTAGTAGCCTAACGCTACTTACGAATGCAATACTGAAAGAGTCACAATAGACCATTTCAGATACACCGCGACACCTAATAATTTGGTAACTGTACGTTAAATCCGTCTGAAAAAAATTGGTATCACTTTAGTTTACTTAGATCTGCTTAGGTTCCAGTCATCCCGCATAGAAATTTAAGACGGAGCCTTTTCAAAACAAAAAAAAACATATAAAATTTTTGTTTGTCTGTATGGCGTTTAGAGGCACATTCCTTAAAGCGTTATTTATTGATTTCTTGGAGTTAAAAAGAAATCATGTTAGAAAAATGATCAATAATGTCAAGTCGTTATTGTATTCATATTTCATGAAAAGAGCATACTAGAATTCAAAAAAATTGATAATGGAGAAAGGTGCCTCTGATTTCAAGTTCCGGCACCAGAGAGGCGTCAAATTTTGGAAATGAACGATATAAAGTTTGGGATCTCATTTGGGATTCGAATCCTCTTAACACTGGTTAAGCATAAGCCCCCCCCCTTATGAAACTAAGTAATCATTTAGGCTTAAAGTTTGGAAATAATATTAACAAATAATTATGAAAAGCTGATAGTATCGTTGAAATTTTTGAAAACAAATTTCAGGAATTTAGAATAATGTTGAAATAATTGGCTTGACCAAACTAAATAAAACGGGAAAGGTTTAGTATTGTTTTACTAATACTAAATCTGAAATATTTAATTTATCTTGACATTGCAGTATTATTCGGAATCTTTACTATTACTTGACTGCTACTGATAGAAACGGAGTTCTCTAAAAAGTAACAGCATTAATGAATATTTTTAATTATACGAAAAATCAGAGTGACAGATGAAATGTATATTTAGAGAGCAGCCTCTAAAAAATTAATAAATAAATCCCCTATAAATAATTAATAATAACAGAAGCCACTATAATAATCACTTTATAAACTTTATGATAGAATATATAATTCAAAATTTCAAAAATCATATAAATCACGATGTGTTCAATTCGAAGGCAATGGATATATACCCATTTTTTGTTTCCTAGTATAATCTTAAAGAATGCCTCTCGCCACTTCCTTCCCCTTTCCTGAATGTCGGGGCAGTGTCATGCCGACTCGTTCCGTTTCTTAAAGTCTAGATATACTCAACAAATCAAATTTATGTGTCGCATTAAAAACAATATTCTCAGTTATAAGTGAACATTGCCAAGTGATATTTCTTGGCGGATGGGAAGAGGGAAAAATATCTGGGAATAGGGTAGAAAGTATAGGACTGGGAAGAAGTTGTGATTCTCTCTCTCTCTGCCTGATTCTACTTCTGGAAGAGTAAATTGCAGACAGTCATTCTGGTGGCAATACTAAATCATCTCTGACAATAAGCATTTCCTCGCCCTTTCCATGGTGACTTTCTTTTTGTCAGGAAGGAGAAGAGAAGAGTTTTGGCACAACGAGTGGGTTACATGGTGTGTTTATATGTGCGCTACCAGTTCAGGAAGTTAGGAAAAAAAAGTGAATTTGCAGATGTTCCTTGCGCTTGCGTTAGCAAACCTTATATGTATGCATGTGTGTATGGAGTTTTGTGAAAGTATATGTGTTTGCGTGTTTGTGTGTTTGTTCGTGCGTACTGCTGGAGTATAAGGTGGTAATAGGGATGAGAGAGTTAATTTCGTAGAAGATAGGCCAGTTTGCACACATGCTACCGCTCTATGTTCTTGTTGGGATGCTGTAAAGGTCCTGTTCCCGCTTAAACCGCTCGTCGCCCACTTCTCACTGACCCAAACTACCAACACCAACACACAAACTCAACTTTCTTGTTGACAGTTTTGCGTTATCCCCCCCCCCCACTTTTCCCTATGTCAGCAGCAATACTACTAGTAAGAGTGTCCCTACCTACTCTCTCGTTTTTGTTATGTTTTGTTTTCTCATTTAATAGGCTCAGTCATCACTTTGCCAAGAACATCTCTGCAACTTTTACCATAGATAATAAAATTTTAATAATATCATATTACCAGTTCTAATTAATTGCAACCTGATTTTTCAAACAAGTATTGACGAAGAAAAACAAATTCGTAATTATAATGCAGAAACATGATGAGATTATATGAGAATAACTTTTCAATAATTAATGGTTATATTACCATATAGCTTTTGAAAATTAATTAAATTAACCTACTTTTTCTGGCGGAATAAATTTCTTCTTTCACTTTGCAGTTAAAAGCAGGTTGAAACCTCATTTTTTAATAAAAGGCTTCTTACCAATGCTGACTATTCATGATAAAATATCAATTAATTTAAAGGAACAAGATCAACTTTATTGGTTTTGCAATTAAAAACGAAACTTTGTCTATAGGGTCAGGTTTTGTTCCGATTAGAGAAAATATTGTGATTATATCCAATCTCTCAAATTACGTATTCGTCAAAAATACATATTTTGAGATCCTCTAAAATCTTAGTTAATTAATTTATTTTATTATCGTTTATTTTTTATTACCTAATTTATTTTTTTTATTAAGGCGCACCAACTCTGATTCAGTGACCCTTTGTTTCAGCCTAGACGAAAATTTGTGGGTAGTAATGGATATATTGCGAACAGAGAATTGTGGTTATAGTAGAGTTTGGAATGAAATCAGAGCTTGTTAGTTAGGTTATTACGTAAATAGCAAGTTTCAGAAAATCCGAAAGACTATGAGTTTTTTAGCCAGATTTATTTATTTATTTATTTTTTTTTTGTAAACGTAGCATGCTTTAAAATTACACGAAATAGTTCCAACGATTATGTTCAAAATTTAAAATGATAACCGCATATACGTGTTAGGTGGAGAGAATTTAGGTCTGGTTGATGATATAAGAAGAAGACTTGGTTAAAATTGGTTAACTAAAGACACCTGGACTTTACAAACGAGAAATGTTTAAGGTAGAGTGGTATGAAAATGACACGTGGCGATAGGATGTATTGAGCTGAATTCAACTTCCTCTTTATGGACTGTCCATCGCTATATTTATACCGCTTCTCCCACTCCAGTCTGAGAGAGTGGTTGAGCTTCTCTTGCTCTCTTTAGTTGCTGTTACACCGCACAATTTACACTTGCCACTTTTATTTGGAAAATTTTATAGAAAAGATTTGTTTCAAGGGAAATGGGATATTAGTTTATCTCGAAAATAGAAAAATCTAGCTTTCTGGTCTTATTTTAGCGCTGTCATGCGATCTACAATATAACAACATTCAGCTACCAGCTATTCCTAAAACCGCCTTATGTGGAAAGTTCGGCTCTCTAATATCTGTGTAGTTGTGGACAACAGTATATTTAGTAAATATTCTAAATTTAAAGAATATCTGTTTAACTGAAGCTGTGGATAATTGCAGTGTTTCACACGAAATTTTTACTTACTTAACTTTTACTGTCGCCAGTTCAAGACAGCTAATTTGGTAATTGAAAGTTAAGCCCGCCTGTAAAAATAGTCATTACTTTATTTTTTACCACTAATGGTCCCATAAAAAAAGTGAATTTTAGAAATTGGTCTCTGCGTCACTCTGTCTGTCTGTGTGGGCAGCATAACTGGAAAACCAGGTGACCGACAATAGGATTTTCGTCAAAAATCGGTCAAGCGAAAGTATCATTTTGATTTTTTAGGTTTTTTTTATGTCGATTTTCTCAAAAATGAGTTTTTTTCAAAATTAGCATATCAACAACACATACAAAGAGGGCTACAACTTTTATTTGAAACATTATTACGGGGAAATTCTTTCTAGGGTTTTTTTGGGGGAATAGTGAAGGTTGCTTTCTTCTAAACTGACATTTCCGTTAATCTTACAACCGTGTTATCTATATAAATATTAATAAGAAGTAAATGAAATGTTAAACGTCTGAGTTTGGAAAGAATATTCCTAAATGAATGGACTTTTTTTTTGTTTTATTATTTACACTTTTTCCAAAAACGGCTCCAACGAATAAAGAGCTACAACTAATAAAGAACAAGAGCCAAAATTAAGTGTTTGGAATCGCGACTTTACAGATGGTTTTATTTCTGCCATTTTCTTGGTAAAGCTCGAATTTAGTTTCTTTGAACTTGATATATTGATATAGACCTAACACTTTTGTTTGAAATATTATTTTCGAATAATAGATATTATGGGGAATTGTGAGGAAGCTGAAGGCTCGTGTTTTTAGTTTAGGTTCACTCCCAGCTATTCTTGTAATATTGAAGCCAGTAAAATTTAGCGAAAATTCCAAATTTGAAGGACATTGTTTAATAATAATGACTACGTAAATTGCAGTCGAGTGAGTGTTTCATACCACATTTTTATTAATTTATTTTATAACAATAAATATTATATTTGACCCAAAAAGATGTTATAACTTAACACGCAACTTGGCAGCAAATACTGGAGACCATAATTGTTCACTTTAATTTTTAATTTAAAACTTCAGATCAGTTAGTCAAACAATGATAGTATTTTCTGTGATATTTAATCTTACATGAAAACTGAATGATAGTAATCTAATAATAGTCGAAGACTCTCTAATGTTTAGGAACATTTGGTTTCTATAATTCTGTATAAATAAAAGGTTACACGATTAAGCAGATATGATTCAAATATCAATTAAAACTAAGATGAACATGTTGTAAAGTTTATACTCTATATTCACTCAATTCTAAAACTTCTGTCTAAACCACTCTTTGTTTTAAATAAACAACCATTTCCTCATCCTGTCTACATCAAGATGGAATGAATCACGTTCTGCTAACATGGTCGCCATGATGCTTGGCTAACCTTACCGTTATCATAAGGATGAGGTTAAATCTCGATCTTCTTATAGTATGGTATGGTATACCATCAAAATAGCAAATGGTAATTGTAAACACACTGAGAAAGCTTTACTCAATTCCCATTTTCAATCTGCCACAAGTATACATCATCATAATACACAACAACACAAACATTACATAAAATACTTATGTGCAACAACATGTTTGAACAAGTCACTTTATTAAATAAGGTTTATATTCTATAGCTCCAATCTTCTTCATCATAAACATAATATGTCATCACAGCCTGTACATTATAAGTATCTCTAAGTCATCTTCTAGTAGGCCTTCACAAGTATATACTTAGAAAAGGTACATATCAAGACTTCATTACATTATCCCGCTTCTCTATTATCAAGGGAATCATGCAATTTTCTTATGTTGATTTTGCGTATATATTTTCATAACTGAAGAAAATATGTCTTTAATTTATTGAAAATTCTGAATTACTTTGAAATATGCTGAAAGGTTTTTTTTATTTTTTATAATTTTACCAACTACATGCCATGCATTTAACAAGTAAAAATGATAAAAGTTCAATAAAAATAAGCCGTGATAAGCGTGAATCCAACGATAATCAGTATTAGTTGCCCAAGAAATCGCGAGGCCATCAACGCTTCAACTTGGAGGATTACTTGGAAGTGAATTCGATGATAGAATACAAACAAGAGGAGGGAAAGATTACTATGGAATTTGAGTTACTTGGATTTTGATCAATGTCTGGCGAGGATGAATGAAATCTTAAGGTCATTGTTGTTGGTTTGTTTTGTTCGAGATGAAAAAAAAAGGTCATCGACGACATGTAAACCAGGATCTTGAAATGAAAATTTGGAGTCTGCAGAGATTGTTTCGTTTTGTAGTTCCATAAATTTCTAGTCTGTAACACCAAACTGGTGCAAGCAAGCAATGCGATATAATGTCGTCTTTTATTTTGTAGCGTCACTTTGGAGTTTGTCATGAAATCTTGAAAGAAGTCTGAAACGTGCTTGTAAAGACATGTTGTGCAGATGGTACAGGTAAAAGTACTTTAAAGGTAGACTGAAGAGATGGCATTTTACATTTTGATCTGTACATTGTCTGATCAAAATATCTCAAAAATGATAAAATTGCTGAAAGCTCAAAATTCGTTTTGGAACTGCCATCGTATCCGGCACGAAGGTCTCGGACAAAATCCATCCATCAACTAAGTGCCACATCACTTAATTTTTCCACGCAATTAGAATGAAGAAAGATGAGGTGCCAAAGAAGACCTAGACTCATGTGGCTAGATGGTATTGCAAAGATGCGAGAAATCTCCTGGTTACTCGCAGCTGGAGGCATCTGCAAGCAACAGAGACAGCTGGAAGAGATGCGTTGAGGAGGCCAGGACTTACTAAGGGTTGATAATATATAGGGACTCACTATAGATATCGGAAGCACATCAGTGGCATCCGATGAGTTTACTTTGGAAAAATCATGAATAAAAGGAAATTCTCATAAACCTATTTAATGCAACAAACAAAGAAACAGTAATATGCAAATACAGTACGGGATAAGTTCAGTGATAGCGAGCAGGATTCATAGCTGGAGTTTCCAGGTTCGAGTCCAACATTGCTGTCTTTATAGCAGGTTTTATAGTGTAATATTATGTCTGTAACGAGAGAGCACGAAAGTCGGAAAGGCGTTGAGAAAGCTCCAGGAAGTACAGTAGATATTTCAGAGGGCAGTACACATTGCTTCTTAAATGTGTAAATGCCTATCTATCTTTCTCGGCTTCTTTTTAACAAATATAGAAAAAAGTGCAGTGGTAGCGGAATAGCAGGTATAACAGCAATAATTTTTAGAGAATAATGCGTTGCCTTAAGGTAATAATTTCTCACTTCTAATTTGGTAATAATAATACGAGATGAAGAACATTTAATTAACAAGATGTTTCAAAACTATAGTCCGCATTGAGCAACCACAGAAACTCGATAAGCAATAAAATCGGCTTTAAAAGGGATGATTAAGGAATAACGGAGTGTTGGAAAGGATTTCAGAATATGAATCTATTATGCAAATTTCACAACATATATGGCAAGTATAAGTCCACCAGCGGTGAATTTGCATCTAAACTGCTGAAGTTCATTTCTAAATAATTAGATTACAAATAGACCTTTCTGAATCATTCGAATAAATGTTGGGATAATTACCAATTCATTGGCTAAATGAGATATTACAAGTTTATATCAGATTCTAATGTTTCAATAAAGGAAGAGAAATTAATTTTACTTTCTCTTATTGATAAAAAGAGTAATTAATTTTACTTTATTTTACTCATATTGCTAAAGAGTAGCGTCAGATTTTAGAGAATTTGTTGGCAACTATTAATTATCTATATATACGCTTGTATATGTGTAATCTCTATATGTGTAATGTATGCATATGTTTATATGTATTTTTTTTTTTTAATTTAAGGCGCGTCAACATCTATGGTCATTAGCGCTCGGAGCCTTCTCAGTCTCGCTAGAGACAACACTGTCCATCACCGAACAGTGAGCTGTTGAGCTGTGGAGGCTCCAAGGAAGAAAAAATCTAAGGGCAGCACTAGACTCGAACCCGGGATCTCCGCGTGGGAGTCCAACGCGCTAACTACCTAGCTAATCCCTCCCCTTATGTGAATTTGAAAACAAAAAACAGTAGAAAGTTCAGATTTAATTATTCCATTTTGCATGTCTTCAGAGGTTTTCTCTAGAAGAGTGGTCAGTTAAAACCGAAAGTGCCACTGAATCTTTCAATATTGTATTTGCGATTTTCTCAAAAGGGTGCAAACATTGTATTTTTCCGGCTTCTGAACAATGTTCTCTCGTTACAGACAACAGTGTCCATCACCGGACACAAAGCTATATAGCTCCTAGGAAGAAAAAAATCTAAGGGTAGCACTGGACTCGAACTCGGGACCTTTGCGTTGCTAATCCAGCGCGCTACCACTGAGCTACTAATCCCTTTACAATGCCTATTTTTTAATTAATTCGAAAAGTATATGTATGTGTGTACTCGCAATCAAAAACCTTTGTATGTTTATGAGAACAAATAACTCAAAAACGAATAATTGCAGAAAGCTTAAACTTTATATTCAATTCAGGTGTCACAAAACAGGTGACAAATAAAATTGTTTAACAGTTTTCAGTCGATAAATTTATAACTTTAATTTGAATAATTTTTTTAAGAAAAATTAAAATTAAGAGAATTCTGTGATGAAGTTTAACTTGCCTCCAAAATTGTTGCAATGATATAATCAGTGGCGGCTTATCGTATTTTTGATTCAAAAAGCTTAAACTTTCTTTATCGGACGAAAAGACCTTTATACATCTTTATAATTTAAAATAAGTTCTATTTATTTGTTTCATTTATTAGTGTTTTTATGATCCATAAATTTATGATTATAAGATTAAGTTATCTTAGGGATAACAGCGTAATTTTTTCGGAGACTCCATATTGATGATAAAGTTTGCAAGCTTGATGATGAATTAAAATAAGTTATGGATGCAGAAATTTATGCACGGTCTGTTCAACCTTTTTACATTTGTAGATGATCTGAGTTCAGACCGACGTGAGCCAGATCAGTTTGTATCCTCATATGGTTTACACATTTTATACAAAAGCACCAATTCTGTGCTAATACAAACAGATAGGATCCCCTAGTTAATTGTAGAAGTACCATTTTTATTAAAAAAAAAAAAAAATTAATTGGCACTCAAAAATCAGTGTCTATCAAACACAAAAAAGAAAAAAATAGAAAAAAAAAACGGATGATATCGTTACGAGTTACTAGACCTCCTAACAAGTTTAGAGTCATGCTAATTAGCCAAACAATAAAAATACTCCAGTTGAACGCTACAACTTTATTACCTACCTTATGCAATCTAACTTAGGTCTCAACTATTCAGAATATACTGAGCATACATCACAAAACAATCTCAAATTAATAGTTAACAATGTTATCAAACTTAGTTCAACACTCCACTTAACTCTCTACATCTCTACAACTGTGTACATCAATCTACAATCTTAATACCAACTGAGAGAGTTACGTCCACAGGTCACGTTACTCTATACAGACAGTCTTACAACCGATAGTACAACTCAGTAACAACAAAATTTAAGAAAAACCCTTTTTTCCTTTTTTCTATAAAATAGTCTTTTTATTATTATTAAATTACTTAAAAATAGCTTTGAATATTTCCCTTATTGCTAATTACTATATAATATTATGTACAAAAAAATTACATTGCACAAAAATAATTAAAACATGGCTCAGTGAACGGTGCTTATCACTGATCAATTGTTTAAATATTTTGGTATTTATCTACATATTTACTGTAGGCTTGAAGCTATATAGGTTCATCGGCTCATTCCCGATGGTCAGAAATCATGCCATGTTTAAGTGCAGTTCACCACAACTCGGTGATGCAGTAAATGCGAGTCTCTCATATAAATATGTGACAGGATGGGGCCGAATCTTGCAATAACTGAAAGTAGCCTACTCTTACGTCACTGGGAGAAATTTTAGCAAAATGTTTGAAACAGATGAAAAACAGTATTTGGTGGGAAAATTTTGTTTATTGTATCAGCAACCAAAGAGAGTAAAGAGCAAAACCTAAAACCACTCTCTCGGACTAAGTGGGAGAAACTGTATAAATATAGCGACGGGCAGTCCATAAAAACACAGTTGAATTCAGTTCAGTACATCCAATTACTACGTGTCATTTTCATAACATTCTACCTTAAATCATTTCTCTATTGTAAAGTCCAGGCAGTCTGTATCACTTAATTAATATATTGGTTAACCAGTGTTAACCAAGTCTTCTTCTTATATCATCAACCAGACCTAAATTCTCTCCACCTAACACATCCATTATATTATTATTAAATAATTAATCGTAATAATTTTACACGTGGTGCATATTTTAAAGATAAGGCGCCCTTGAATTTAATCTACCTTACGGTTAAATGAGAGGCTCTTTAAATGCATTGTTTATTCCAGGACTTGACGGACGAACTGTTTGATGGTCTATAACATATTCATACAGATAGTTCATCTGTCCTAATAACTGAGCTAAAACTTCCCCATAACTTTTTGTTTATATAAAATTTAGAGCAAATAAACTTTTTACTCATCATGAAGTCTACACGTAAGAGTTACAATAAGCAATATAGCTTGCGAGAAGTAACAAATCGTCTTCACTCAGCTTTCTGTCAAGAAGCTCTTTTTGCAGGCCACATAGTCCTCTACATGCAATCCAAACAATCGCTAAAACAAGTAAGAGCAGTTTTTGTGGTGGTTGGTTCCGCAGTGTGGTTGGAAAGCAATGTGTAAGCTGAATTTGCTCTGGCCAAGCCTCAGTTATCAGTCTGATAAACGCGAAACCGTTCGATGACCACAAAATGAAGCAGGCTATCACAGAAAATGTCTCTGAAGTTAATTTTAGGTGAGTTCCAGGAGCTTTACAATGTTAGACTTTGAAAGGCCTTATTAAATTTACCACTAAATATTAGAAAAATATGGGTTAGAGAAAGGAATATGAAATTCTTTTCAGATGTTTTATTTTCAAGATTAACAAACCTTGAACAAAATTTAGTTGTACTAATTAGACCACTTATGATTTCAAGGAGATAAAAAAATTAAAATTGTATCTATGTTCTGAAAAATTATTTATAGATTTTTTGTTGTTGGAAAAGATATAAAAAAAAAAGAAGCTTTTCATCATTTATAGATCAGTTAGAAATGCTTGAATGTTTTACCGATGCAAATAAACTACCAATGAAGAGTATGGGTAAGTTTTGTATAGAAAGATATAGAAGAGAAAGATGGGGAAAAGCAAGGCTTTGGAAATTACATAGCGGCCCATTAAAGGGGCGTATCCCCACTACTCCATAGAACCGCTGCAACTTTCTCTATCGTCAACCGCTGCCAATTTTACGGCCATTCGCTCTCCATCAAATCGACGATAAAAAGGAATTTATTAGAAGCACGTACTTTGTTCAGTTTTTCCTTTCTTTTTCCAAAGTCCACTTTCTTCTTTTATTTTCTACTAGTTTTGCTTGTTTAATTTTTTATTATTATTCATCAATCGTTAATTTTCACCACAGTCACAAATAAATAATTACAGGCAATTTTTGTTTTGTTTAATTCCTTCGTTTCCAAATCATCCTCATCAACTATGTAGATAAATGGCAACCATTTTCGCTCATTTTGATCCAGTCTAATCAGCCCGTATCAGCATGTATCAGCTCTATATTTTCTTGAAGAATGGTTTCATAAGTGTGGTAAACAACAAGGAATCACCAAAATTGTCAAAATGCAACTTTTAAATCTATTACCTATCCTCTAGCACATTAAATCAATAGTGTCATCTCCATCTATCGACGGCAGAACAATACTTCACACCTACAATGACAAAAATTAAAATGGTGTACACTTACATTACACAGACGCGCACGCATGTACACAAGACTCAAACGATAAGAATTCAATTAACATGGCTTCTAATAGCTTCTTGACAAAGTACAAAGTGCTTGGTACAATATGCTTCTGACAGCGGTTTAAAACTTGTAAGTGGGGTTGGTTAAAATAATAATTTGAAGCAAAAAATTCATACTGCGGACTCGAAATATTTGGAAGAAAGCCAAGTATTCTAAATATCTATTTTCTCCAAGCTTTACATTCAAAAATTATAAGCGTATAATAAATACGCTCCTAATTAAATCTGTTATAGAGCAATTCATTCTGATTTAAAAATACCTTTTTTCTGCCGCCTTTTCCCCATATGAATTAACCAGCTAATATTTTGTCCCTACATAATAATCCCATTGATCGTCCAAGATAAAGGATATTTGGTTTCTCTTATGATAAATTAAAGTGAGAGAGAGAAAGAAAAAGGAGTTAAAAAAAAAAAATGTTAGTCCGCGGTGAGAGAATCTTTCATAAGTACGGAACTACTTGTATGCTAAACAGTTATGGCCAAAGCGAAAACAGGTTGAGACCTACATAGCAGAGGATACTGAAACACTGCTAGAAAAAGTCTCAAGCCTAAAACTTGTAAGGAATATAAAAAGAAATGCGGAGACAAAATTTTTGTGAGAGAAAAACTCATAAAGGGAATAATTTACTCAGCATGTGTGTTATAAATGAGAATAAAAATGAGAGAATTGGGTTTGACAGATAAATAAACTGGAAATAATGCTGAATAATAAGAAAGTAACACAAACTGCCAGGACTTTACATGAATATAGAAATTAGTAGCGAAAGATTTAGAGTGAGTGAAGAGAAAGGTGAAGTAGTTGGATGCTGACGCGTTGTAACTGCAGTAAAAACTGTTCTAAAGACTGCCCTCTGTAGGGCTGGCGCAGCTGTATTTAAACAGGGTCTTCTACTCTAGTCTGGCCTAAGTAGCGTGAGACACAAAATTGAGAGTCTCACACGCTACTTAGGATCCGTCTCTTCGGATCCTATTACAGAGTTATTTATTCATTACTGAAAACACTTGGATCTCAGTTATAAATTTCAATAATGAATTGAGAAATAGCAAATATAATAATACTAAAAAAAAAAAAACTCTTCTGGATATGAAGAAATATTGTGTAGAATATGAGATTTGGCTAGAACTCAAAATATTAATGTTCTTTTGACTTTCTTAAACTTATAAATAAAGTGTGTAGATTATGAAAATGCTTCTGACAGAATATTTGAGACTGTAAGAAAATCAGTTTTAATAAATTTTGAAATACTTTGGAAGTAACTAAATACTAAACTACTTTTAAAATAACATTTAATGGATGGCGAAATTGAAAATTTGTAACTAATTTAAAAATAAATAACATGTATGAAATAATCGTTGTAGTTATTTTTAGAAAAATCGGAAAAAATAAAAAAAAAATCAGAAAATAATAATTCACAGTTTTCATGGAAAACTTCACACCAGACACTCGTGTGATTTCAGACTACATAACATAAATATATTCTTGCTGATTTTATAAAACAAAATCCTTATGAATATGTGTCAAAAAATTATTTTTTTATCTTTTATTCATCATTTCATTTGTAAAAATGTGAAAGTTTAAGTAAAAGGGATTAGCTCAGTGGTAGCGCGCTGGACTAGCAACGCGGGAATACGGGTTCGAAAGTCCAGCCGTGCTACCCTAGATTTTCTCTTCCTAGGAGCTCTACAGTTTCAATGTACCGGTGCTGGACAGTGGTTGTCTGTACGAGAGAACTTTGTCCGGAGGCCGGCAGTGCACTGAGAATGCACCGGGCGCAAATGAACCACGATGTTGAGGACGCCTTAAATTTGTTAAAAAAAAAAAAAACTCTGGTGTGACACCCTACACAACTTTCTCTTATCAGTTTCTCCAAAATATAATGGAAAAGTTTTATAGGTAGGTGTACCAAAATTTAATGATAAATTCGTCGAAAACTGAAAAAACTGTTCAATAAAAGCGCACTTCGGTTTACTAATTTTCTTGAATCATGGAATTTTGGCCATCTATTTATTTCTAATTAATTTTGTTTCGATGGTAGAATTGTATAATCAACTTATGATAGCACTTTAGTGAAAAACATAATGCCACCCTTCCTACAAAAGTGCCCTTAAATGAATTTTTCCAGAGAAATATTTTAAATAAAAGTTGTAGCTTTTTGGATGTGTAGTTCAATTACCTAGTTTCAAGAAAATCTTTGGGGCTATTTTTGAGAAAATCGCATAAAAGTAAAAAAAAAAAAAAACTAGTAAAATGGCAATTCCGGTTGAGGAATTGTGACAGATAACGTACTTAAACAGATCCCATGGTGATACTTAAACGGAATATCAAGTTTCAACTTTTCTACAGCTTTAGTTTTGAGCTATGATCTTCCAAATGAGCCCTTAAATGAAATGATTCCAGAGAAATGTCTTCAAATAAAAAGTTGTAAACTATTGGATGGGGTAGGTAAATGACAAGGTGACGAAAATGTCGGAGCAATTCCAAAAAGTAAAATAAAAAACTATAAAGAGTACATCCGGTTAAGGAGATTGACAAATAAGTACTGTCAGATCCAATGGTAATAACTCAAGGAATATCACATTTGAAACGTTTTTGGGTGTCTGTTATTGAGATACGTTCACTATACCATAGATATAGATATATATATATATATATATTATATCTTATACACACACAACACACACATAGACCATTTGCTAAAAACAACTTTTTTTGACTCAGGAGACTTCAAAACGGATATTTCCTGTCAAACTTGATATCGAAAATTTGACACGATTACAATACTTCCTCTTACTAGGAGGAGTAAGAGAAAGTAAAAAATATGCTATAGTTTAAAAAATGACGTAAGAGAAGGAAGTTCCGCCAGAAGAGAATTTCTAAATTTTTATTCAATTTTTTTGTTTGTTTGTATAAATTCTTTAGTAAAGCAAAATATGGCGAAAATAAAACTATATTCTATGTTAGTTTTTTTGCATAGACCAGTTAGCGATTTTACACTTCAATAGATATATAGTTTGTTGAAGCATGGAAGGCTAAATATGTAACGCGCTTGCGCGGGCTGTTTTTTTTTTTTTTTCAAGAAATGTTAACTGTACTATGAAATGCATCCACATATTGATGTTGGAAGTATTCATAAGAATAAATTGTCGAATATATTTATAGAATAAATAAAAGTGTCCCTGCCAGATGTGCTAATTATTTCAAAGAAAAATTATTTACAAAATACTAAAAAAATAAAAAAAACGTAAATGTAACACACACTTTAATGTTATGAACATTTGTGGTATATATCCCCATAGATAAAACAGTATTATTGATAATTAATTTTTTCTTGGTGACGTGTTTTAAGTCGATTTTTTTTCAAATGGGGCGGAGACGCACCTATCATTTAAGTGGTTAATATTTTCACACAATATAAAATTACAGGTATACGCTTGGACTCGAACTGCGGTTCTCCCACACTTACAAGTCCGAGCTCAAACCACTACACCACACCCGCCCCTTAAGTCGATTTTTATTTTGCAATCAATATTTTAATTCTCTCTTCATTGGATTTTATCCGTCGTAGCCATGCATATTTATGTTCTTCCTGACCAAGTTTCGGGATTTTATCCATCTTCAGAGCAAATTAACCAAGTTTGTGTAGAGAGTTCACTTCATCGTAATGATTCTATTACTTGTTACTCAAACAAGTATTAATTAATTTAATTCTTATTAATATTTTATAGATGGGAGAATAATTGTTTAATATAGCAAAATAGTACTTTAGAGGGAACCTTAAGTCATCTAAGGTGTAAGGAGAATTAATTTAATAATTCTATCAGAAATATTAAATTTACCAGAAAAATTTATTGGGTATATATAGATCAGTGTAAAGAATTATGTTATGAAGAAATTTGGTGAGGATCGGTCAAGAAACAAAACATTCAATTATGCTAACGTTTCCGACAGAGTTTCCAGTCTTTATCAACGCTTTAATATATAGATAGTCGTGAAGATGTGGAGAAAGAATTTAAGACATATACATTTGTTACATCGCAGAAACATACAAAAATCTGGTGTGAAACACTCACACAACTTTCTCTTACTCCAGTTCTCAAAATTATAGTTGACAAATTTCATAGTTTGTGTACCAAATTTGAATGAAATTCGTCGAAAACTGAAAAAACTGTTCAGTAAAAGCACACTTCCGGTTTACTAATTTTCTTGAAACTGAATTTCAGCCATGATAGAATTATAATCAACTATGATATCACTTTAGAGAAAAACATAACCCCACTCCTCCCCTAAAAGTGCCCTTAAAAGAATTTTCCCAAAGAAATGTTTTAAATAAAAGATGTATATCTTTGCATGTTTAATTTATATAATAAGTTTCAAAAAAATCGTCGAAGCCATTTTTGAGTAAAATTGCGAAAAAGAGAATAAATCATTTAATAAAGTGGTAAAGTAAACGCACTTCCGGTTATCCAATTTTTTACAAACTCGGAATTTCAACAACATATTTAATTCTAATTAACATTGTTTAGATGACAGAATTGTCTAATAAACTGAAATAGCACTTTACATGGAAACCTAACTCCACCCCTCCCCCAAAAGTACCCATCATGGCATTTTCCCGGAGTAATGTTTCAAATAAAAGTTGTAGCTCGTTGAATATGTGGTTAATATTTCAAGTTTAAAGAAAATCGTCGGAGCCATTTTTGAGAAAATCGCAAAAAAGTAAAAAATCCAATTTGTAAAGTGGTACTTCCGGCTGAGGAATTTTGACAGATAACGTAGTGCCAGATCCCATGGTGATACTAAAACGGGAATATCAAGTTTCAACTTCTACGGTTTTTCGTTTTTCAGCTATGCTGTTCACATGCATACCTACATCACCACCCACACCCACACACACATACACGCGCGCACACACACACACACACACACACACACACACAGAGACCATTTGCTAAATCCACTTTTTTGGACTCAGGGGACCTCAAAAGGGATATTTCCGGTGAAAACTCGAAATCGAAAATTTGACACGATTACAATACTTCCTCTTACTAGGAGTAAGAGAAAGTAAAAAGAAAATTAAAAGTTACTTTTCTTAAATCATTTATAGATGATTCTGTAGATGTTTTTGTAGATGATTTAAGAAAAAAAATCAAGTAACTTTTAATTTACCTTTTTATTTTTTTTTATGTTTCTGCGATGTAATAAATGTGTATGTTTTAAAAATTCTTTCCCCGCATCTTCACGACTATCTATATATTAAAGCCTTGATAAAGACAGGAAACACTGTCGTAAGGTTAGCATAACTGAATGTTTTGTTTCTTGATAGATCCTCACTAAATTTCTTCATAACATAATTCATCAACGGTCAACAAATACTTTTGTAAGGGTATTGTGAGGAGATGTTGGTTGTTGATGATGAAAGATAAACACCTTAAGATTTGGTTTAAGATATATAATTGATATATATATGTATATGACTGTATACCAAAGACTTTACACTTTAGAGTTTAGAACCTAACTGAACTGACAGACTGACGTGGCTAAACGATATGTACGGAGTGTGAATTAACAGAATGATGTCTGACGTGTAAGACTGAATTGAACAGAATCACTCTCTGACTGCTCTCTCGTATATATATATATATATATATATACACTCGCCGAGCCTCTCCTCTCTGTGCGAGAGGGGCTGTTTCTCTCCGCTAGAGTGGATGAGTGGTGGGGGTTCAGTGGTTCACTAAGACCACTACACTTTTATACACAGTGTAAATAATATTATTGTTGTAGTGATTTTCACGCAAATTGGGAACAAAAAACCATGAAAAATCTATATAATAAAGTGATATTTCCGGTCGTTTGTTTTTACCAAAACCTTATTCTCTCACGTCGTCTCTAGTACCAATTAAACGCAATATCCTGTTTGACTGTTTGAGCTTATTGAGATTTTCTGTTTTCGGGGGTCTCAAAACCATGCAGTTACATTTTACTAATTAAACAGTAGTGAGGGAATGTAAAAATCAAATCTATCAAGAAATCAATTTTTTCTAGTACGATATTTAACAGGGGGGGGGGTCAAATTGAAACTACAGTACATACATAATTGACTCAATTTTGAAAAATAAGAGGCAACGTTAGAGGTTTTTTTTAATAAAAAAAAAAGAAAAAAAGAAAAAAAAAGATGAACACCTACACAAACCTGGAAAGAGTACGCTAAAGCTTAATTAATAATTGCTGCTTGTTTGGAGTTGCAGACGTCATTCAAAACCGGTTCAACTTAATTATAAACTAAAAAATAAAAAAAAATAAAAAAAATGAAAAAATAACGCCTACCAATTTATTTATTTATTTATTTTTTTTACTCTTAACTTGATATAAATAAAATTAGTGAACTTTAATAAACTCAGCAATAAAACAAGAATTATTGTACGTATTATTATTATTATAATCTCTTACTTGTTTAATGTTAATAAAATTTATTCTAGAAATAGGGACAAATTCTGCTCATTAATGCAACTACTGGAGCTTTAACATTATTTTTTTTTTTTCCTTTTTAATTATTATTATCTTTATAAGAGTAATTTTAACCTCGTTAAAATGCATGAATGTTAAAAGGCTGGCTTAACACTTTATTCTTTATTAAATGTTCAATTAAATTTAACTGGAGTAGCTTTATTTTTTTGTATGATTCTTATATACGTAGAGATTATTATGAACTCTCTTTTATATGATTCTAGGATTTCTAAGGTATTAAAATAGTTAAATTTAAATGTTTACATTTAAGCGCAGAAAAAAAAAAGTTCTAAAATAATTAGTATATAAAAACTTTTCTAAAATAAAAATAAAGTAATATAAGTTGCAAGAAAATAATAGTGGTAGGAAATATAAGAGATGAAAACTGATAAAACGACTAAAATTGTTATACCAAAACCTATATAGCGATTGTAATGGATTGTTGATAGCATATCTAGCGTGCAACAAAAGAAAATCATATCGCAATCCGTCCAACAGCTAAGTAATCCACCATTACGATACATGAAACTTAAACGAATCTCCCTACCACAAGCTAGGGGAAAACAAGTTTCGTCTACTTCAACCCCAAGGAGGTCTGAAAGGAGAAGTAGGGGCATTTCTCAATAAGTAATAATAAGGGCGAGCGGGATTTACAGTCTACAATTAATACGATTACATAACCGCAATTACCATGGGGCTACGTTTACAGGAAATCATTATAGATATTTTCTATAAAGATAAAAAAAGGAATCAACATAACTGATTCCTATTCTGTAAACTTGATCTTGCTGTTAACCGAATTTTCAGGCAGTGCTTCTAAAATGTATTAATATCAAATATGTAGTAGAACCATATATAATATTGAAGTGGGATTTGAGAAAAACGCGTAACGTTACTGTTCCCCCAGAATCACCCAAAAAAAAAAAAATCAGATGCTGTAGTGGAAACTAAATGAAATACCAAGTTTGAGCGTTCTGCGATTTTTCGTTCACACACTCACACATACACACACAAACATACAAACAGACCATTTGCAAAAAACGGTTTTATTCGTACTTAGGGGACCTCAACACATGCATTTCGGGGGAAAACAATCTTGAAAATTTGACATTATCTCAATATTTCCTTATAATGGGTGTGATGAAGGAGAGCAATGGTTTGGTTTAGAATGAACAAACTAGATATGGCTGAACACAAGAAGGAGGATGTGGCTGAAAGAGCTCGTCTCTGGAACACCATCCCGGGACTGAGGCAGGCCAAGGTCTGTCTGGGTGGCTATAACCAGGAAAGGTCGAAAGCCTTCATCAGTCTGAGTAAGAATAGGATCCGTATTCTTACGGTATTCCTTACGGGGCATTGCAGACTCAGGGGGCACCTGAGGAAGCTTGGCCTAGTAGATGACGGCACATGCAGATTCTGTGGAGAAACGGAGGAAACTCCGATACATTTCCTCACGGACTGTGATGCCGTCATTCAAAGAAGATTCAGCAGTCTGGGTTGTTACCAGATAGGGGAGGAAGAAATACCTACTCTAGAACCTTCCAGGATCCTGAGATTCCTCAGGGAGCTAAACCTGGAGAGGGTGCTATAGATGAGCTAGCTCATCTTAGGCACCAGAGGGGGGTACAATAGATCAAAGAATGGTCGCGGTACAGAACCCTCAAGAAAAAAAAAAATGGCTAACACTGTATAATGTTAAAAGGTGACACTGACTGTCTGGAATTTACACTAAAATGTAGAGTATGGTAGAGTGGTAAAGGGGTAAGATAAATGACACGTTGTGACTGGCGAGTGAATTCTGTTCTATATCTATCTCCCATCGCTGTATTTATGCAATTTCTCCCACTCTAGTCCGAGAGAGTGGTCCTCTCATTTTTGTCTCTCTTTCTCTGCTATGGATTCTTTCTTTGGATCCTATTTTGCAAGTAGTAAGAGAAAATAATAATTGCCATCGGTTGCCGAAATAAAGAGCTGAGATTAAATAAAAAAGGGGGTACATTTATCTACCCAAAGCAGTGATATGTGAAATGATTACATCATATTCCCGAAGATTTTACATTGTAATTAAACTCAATTACATTTGAAATCAACAGTTCAGATTCTCTAAATAACATAAAATCAGTTTTTTGGAAAAAATATTCCAAATAAAAGCAATTTTGTTTATATCTACGCATTTAGTATTATGGCAAGTTTAAAGAAAATCGTTGAACTCGTTTTCGAGGAAATTGCAAAAAAACCCACATCACAAATAAAAGTTATAGGCATTTATGAGTAGAGATACTATACTAATTTTTAAAAATCTGGTGTGAAACACTCACAGAACTTTCTCTTACTCCAGTACTCAAAATTATAATTGACAAATTTTATAGTTAGTGTACCAAATTTAATGAAATTCGTCGAAAAGTGAAAACACTGTCCAGTAAAAAACTGTCCGGTTTACTAATTTCCTTGAAACTCGGAATTTGGGTCATATATTAATTTCTAGTTATTTCAATTTGGATGACAGAATTGTATAATCAACTGTGATAGCATTTAAAGAAAAACATAACCCCCCTCCCCCAAAAGTCCCCTTAAATGAATTTATCAGGGAAAAGTTTCAAATAAAAGTTGTAGCTCTTTATATGTATAGTTAACAACCTGGTTTAAAGAAAATCGTTGGAGCCATTTTCGAGAAAATACCAGAAAACTGAAAATTATATTTCAGTAAAAACGCACTTCCGGTTATCTATTTTTTTGTCAAACTCGGAATTTCAACAACATATTTAATTCTAATTAACATTATTTAGATGACAGAATTGTCTAATATACTGAAACAGCAGTTAAGATGAAAACCTAACCCCACCCCTCCCCCAGAAGTGCCCTTAAATGAATTTTCCTGGAGAAATGTTTCAAATAAAAGTTGTAGCTCTTTGTATGTGTAGTTGATATAACAAGTTTAAAGAAAATCTTCGGAGCCATTTTTGAGAAAATTGCAAAAACGTAAAAAAAACAACTAGTAAAGTGGTACTTCCGGTTGAGGAATATTGACACATAACGCACCGTCAGATCCCATGGTGATACCTAAACGTAATATCAAGTTTGAACTTTCTACGATTTTTCGTTTTTGAGCTATGCTGTTCACATACATACCACACACACAGACCATTTGCTAAAAACCACTTTTTTGGACTCAGGGGACCTCAAAACGGATATTTCCGGTGAAAACTCGATATCGAAAAATTTGACACGATTACAATACTTCCTCTTACTAGGAGTAAGAGAAAGTAAAAAAACAATCGTTGCAGCCGGAGATCGGAATGTATTATCAGGTTAGAAACGTAAACGGAGCATTGGTTATACAACGGAGTATTTTGGATTATAGGGTTTGAAGGCGATGGATGTTAGAACGCTTGGTTAAGCCCCATAACTCGAGTCCGTAAGTCCAAATTGGTTTTAATAGGAGATTGTAGATAAGTAATTTGTTGTTTAAAGTTAGTTTTAAGCGTCTGTCTAGAAGTCGCTTGAGTAGGCTGTAACTTTTATACTTTGTTTCATTTCAGTCTTGTATGTGGGTTCCATGTCAGGCGTTTGTCTATAAAGAGTCCGAGATATTTAATTGTATCAACGCACGGTAATAAGATGTGGTTCATATGAACTGGAGGACAAATGGGGCGTCTTAGAGTGAACGTTATATTCTTGCTTTTTTGGACGTTAACCTTCATTCTCCATCTGCAAAACCATTTCTTTAGGGATTTCAAATGTTGCTGAAGGTTACGTGTACTTAGGACAGGACCGGGATGTGGGGAAAGGATGGCTGTGTCACCTGCGCAGGTAAAGGTATGACTGTTCGGATTGGTTGGAATATCGGCAGTATATATTGTGAAAAGAATGGGAGCAAGGGTACTTCCCTGTGGTACACCAGCTGCTAAAAGATAATACGAAGACAAGGAGTGCCCAACACTTACCCGAAATATCTGTGAGAGGTAAGAATTAAGGATGAGGTAATAGGTATAAGGAAGGATGCTTAGCAGCCCCTGGTGCCATACCCTATCAAGTGCTTGCGCAATATCTAAGAAAGCCCCAGAACAATACTGTTTTCGCTCAAGAGAGGAAAGGATGACGTGTACAACGCGATGGCATTGGTGAACGGTGGAATGTAGGCTTCGAAATCCGAACTGATGGTTGGGTATTACTTCAGAGTCTTCAAGGAGATTGTCAATTCTCTTGAGGATGAGTTTTTCAAGAATCTTGCCCATCAGGGGTAAGAGACTAATCGGACGGTAGGAAGTTAGGAGATGATGAGGTTTGGAGGGTTTAGGTATCATTTTTATTATAGAGAATTTCCATTCTACAGGAAAGTAGTGTTTCGGAGAACTGATTGTATATTGTTGTAAGAAGTACTTTCTTTGGGAGATGGGATAAGATTTTTGATGTAATTAAGTCAAAGCCTGGCGTTTTTTTGGATGGTAGGTGTTTTATGATGTGAGAAACTTCGGAAGGGGTAAACGCCTTTGGAAGAGGAGCGAGTTGGAGAGGGATATCTAGGTTTGTCTGTATTTGATGTGTAAAATCAGGATCAGATGTATCAGGATGCGCTTGGAAGACTGTGGTTAGGTATTGGGCAAACAAGTCTTGGTCCACATTCCATTATCTTTACGGAGTGGTGATGGTGTGTTTTTATAGGAAAGAATTCGTCGCGTTGTAGTCCATAAAGATTTATTTTCAGTTATAAGAGATGCTGTGTAATCATTGCATCTGTCCACTTTTAGTATTGCTAGGGCAGATTTCAGCTGTCTAATCAGTTTGTTGTATATTTTTTTGTCTAATGGATACCGAGTTTGGTGCCAAATTGATCTAGCTTGACGTTTCTTAGTTATTAACTTTCTGATATGTAGTGGTAAATTGTCCGTGTAGTGTGTGGTATTTTTCTTAATGATTCGTGTTGAGTCCCAAGCAGAAGTTTGTATTGAGTAAGTTAAGTAATGGACAGCGTCGTCAATCTCTTCTCTAGTCTTTAAAGAAATATTCAAATCTATTTTTTGTTCTAAATGTTCTTGAAACAATCTCCAATTTGTAGGTCCAGGGGTCAGCGTTAGGTCTGTAGTTCGTATCATTGACTGTGAATATATCAGAGTGCATGGAAGTAGTTTGTGAGGTAATAAAGAAATCTAGTATGTCAGGTAATTTGGACTGAGATGTTGGCCAGTAAGTGGGTTGGCAAGAAGCAATAAGAAGTACGATATAGAGCATCAAGGAGAATAGTCCAGGTGGTTTTGCCACACGACATCCCCACCGCGGATGTTTCGCGTTGTAGTCGCCACCAAAAATGAATTTTGGACCCAGGGTTTTGAAAAATGATAGGAATTGTTGACTGGTGAGAGGTTTATTTGGAGGGCAGTATACAGCAGCAATTTTGAAGGAAAACTGTTTTGATTCTAAGAAATAATTTAAATTTAATAATTTAATAATTAAAAATTAAACAATATTTTTATAAAATTACAAATAATACTAATTAATTTGTTTGAAATTTATTGAAGTATTAATTTTCCCTAATAAAAGTAAAAACCCAAAATATCTCTAATATTGCAAATTATTACCCAATTCGAACTTTATGTATTTACATTAAGTTATCAGTAGAAGTTCGTTTAAGTAAACACAATAAATATCAACATAGAATTAACATATTGCGTGTTTTCTACGCTTGTTTAGTAGTTGTATTAGTTATTATAAAGTTTGTACTGTCTGTAATTGAATTTATAACAGTAACGAGATTATTTTAAGGTGAAGGTCGCAATAAATTATTTTTAACGAGCCTCAAACTAGATACTCTATTTTATAGAATTGAAGTTAATTAAAGTTTAGTTTATTTTATAAAGTAGTTTGATGGTGAATTAGTAATTTTTTTTTTTACTTGTTATTCTGCAACTATAGGCAAGTAGAATATTATTGATTTTACAAAATATTGGCAGTATAAATATTAGGAATTCACATTTTAAAAATCATTTACTGGGGGATTTTTGTTATGAACTTAATAAAATAATGATTTAGCCGCATCGATTTTTTTATGCATTTTTACTATTTTAATATAATTTATTAAATAAACTGTTAAAAAAAAAACTTTCCAACATCATTTGTTCCTAATCGCTCGCTGATTGCAAAAAAGATTTCACAACTTAATCGCCTCACCATTCCACAAATAGAAATATGGCTAGGCTAGCTCACACATAATGAGTTAGTTAGAAATTTTAGATAGGAGACTGTAATATGAATTAATTGCGCTGGCGGTGGCATATCTCTTAGTAGCAGACCTTCAGTCTTTCAGGTTGGAATTTTTAGCAATTTTAAGCTGTGCCCAATATCTTAAGAATAAGGGCAAATCGGGTAGAAGAACTACAATCTTCTCTCGTAGTCAGGCCGCACTAAAAGCCTTGCGGCGGACTCCGTCAGATCGAAGATTGTTGAAGAATGCCGTCAAGAATTGGAATCCTCCGGTTATTTGGACGCTGTTGCACAAAATGATTCAAGAATTCGAAGATGCTGACACAGTGACTAAACATGACGCCTCACGTCCGCCTTTTGGGCCTGAGCATATCTACAGCATCTCATACAAAACCGCTTATGCGACCAATGACAAATAGCTTACACGGAAGAATACATTTTAATGGGAAAATAAAAAATCGAACGGTATCTGTCATATGACAGTTGCAACATGCGTAGAATACGTTTTTCAAGCCGCCCCTCCCCCTCCAACTCCCAGAACCACCCTACCGCCACTGACCTGCTATGAGAAAACGTTCGTTCGCTTTTTACCAAACAGGTGCCTCCCAAAAAGTGTATTCTACGTTAATATTGCAAGCCAGAAGCACTCAAAGATTTTCTTGGTGATCCTTTCAAAGGCGCCACAATTTATTTCGTTGGCAAAACGATAGAAAGGAACTACGGAGAATCACTGTTCTGGTCACAAGGCATTGCCTTTTAAGCAAGAATCTTCACAGTACGGTAAGTAGTAGTACTCTGTGACAAATGTGGCCAGAATGACGAAAGACTGTTTCATCTTCTTGGAAAGTGTGATCACTATGCTAGAAAGCGATTAAAAAAAATTTGGTTCCAAATTTAGGATCGGGGATTCCTCTCGCCTGAGCCCTGGTGTATTTTTAATGAGCCAGGATTGATATGTGCTGTCATACGAAGGGACAATATACAGAACGGTGGCCTAAGTGGTGAACACACTAGGGAGGCCCGATGACCTAAGATTCCATTAGATTAGGTATTATAGATTGAATAAAATTATATAGAATTAAAAAAAAGAAAAAAAGAATGCAATATTTTCACTTCATGCCTATAATGCGAGAAGTTTAAGATTGAGTTCTATATTACGTTGTGAGCTTTGATTGGTTTCCTAAAAAAGTTAGACCTTCTCATTTCTCCAAAAAAAAAAATCTGGTGTGAAACACTCACACAACTTTCTCTTACTCCAGTACTCAAAATTATAATTGAAAAATTTTATAGTTAGTGTACCAAATTTAATGAAATTCGTCGAAAAGTGAAAACACTGTCCAGTAAAACTGTCCGGTTTACTAATTTCCTTGAAACTCGGAATTTGGGTCATATATTAATTTCTAGTTATTTCAATTTGGATGACAGAATTGTATAATCAACTGTGATAGCATTTTAAAGAAAAACATAACCCCCCTCCCCCAAAAGTCCCCTTAAATGAATTTATCAGGGGAAAAGTTTCAAATAAAAGTTGTAGCTCTTTATATGTATAGTTAACAACCCTGGTTTAAAGAAAATCGTTGGAGCCATTTTCGAGAAAATACCAGAAAACTGAAAATTATATTTCAGTAAAAACGCACTTCCGGTTATCTATTTTTTTCAAACTCGGAATTTCAACAACATATTTAATTCTAATTAACATTATTTAGATGAATTGTCTAATATACTGAAACAGCAGTTAAGATTACAGAAGTGCCCTTAAATGAATTTTCCTGGAGAAATGTTTCAAATAAAAGTTGTAGCTCTTTTGTATGTGTAGTTGATATAAACAAGTTTAAAGAAAATCTTCGGAGCCATTTTTGAGAAAATTGCAAAAACGTAAAAAAAACAACTAGTAAAGTGGTACTTCCGGTTGAGGAATATTGACACATAACGCACCGTCAGATCCCATGGTGATACCTAAACGTAATATCAAGTTTGAACTTTCTACGATTTTTCGTTTTTGAGCTATGCTGTCACATACATACATACATAACACCACAGACACACACACAGACACACAACAACACACACAGACACACACACAGACACACACATACACACACACACAGACCATTTGCTAAAAACCACTTTTTTGGACTCAGGGGACCTCAAAACGGATATTTCCGGTGAAAACTCAATATCGAAAATTTGACACGATTACAATACTTCCTCTTACTAGGAGTAAGAGAAAGTAAAAAAAAAGAAGAAAATTGAATGTTTAAAACTTTGGAGCATTTCGCATTAAGATATTGGTCAAGGAATTAAAATGATGTCAGAATATTAATTTACTAGTGGCACTCAGTGTCATCATTCTATGAAATATTACACTGTTTTGCTGAAAAATAAAAGAAGAATAGTTACAAAAAATGTAAACACGATTTAGTTAAACAATTAGCGACTGTTTTCTAATGAAAAGTGGAAAATTTCATTTAATTTGGAACTAAAAGTATATTTTCTAATCACCCTATAAAAAAGGTTCTTTCCAAAACTAATGTTATTCACTGATTTCCAAGGAATACTGTTCATATTATTTTACAATTTGAGAAGAATTTACTTTTTCAGCACCTACTGATAATAATAATAATAATAATAAAAATCTGAGCAAACAATGCCCATAAATAACGATTTTTTAAAAACATAATTTTCAAATAAATTTTTATAATATATTAATATATGTTCGTGATTCTAAAAAAGAAAGTATCAAGCAATAGTAGAAGGATGTATCTGTGTGTATGTTCGAAGAAGGTACTGTGTATGGAGCTTACACACTAACAAAGGTTTACCATCAGTCTTTTTATTTTCTTATCTCTGTTTTAGGCGACACAAGAAATATATAAACATACAGAAAATAATATCGATAAAATACATATAAAAGTATAAATAGCGCCCAAATTATATTTTTCCTTTACAGTGTTAGTCTTTTATTTATTTATTTATTTATTTATTTTTGGATTGATATTAATCAAGATACGAGCAAAAATATGTTAGTAGCACCTTTTTTTTAGAATCACGAACATATATTATATATTAATGGGAAATTTATTTGATATGCACATTTTTTTAAACTAACTAATGCGTAAAAATATTTTAAAAATTGTTTTTGTGGCTGGATCCCCAGAGTTGGATATGAATCAGGCTATAATGGGGAAAAAAGTCTCTGACTTTATTAATTATTGAAGTTTTTTTCCGCATCATTTTGAAGTAGGCTATCATGGAGAAAATCTCTAACTTTAATAATCGTTGAAGAAGATTTATTAACTTCTTCTTAAATCTAAGGGTCCTCATCAACAACAAGTTGAATTGGTGGGCCCATATCGAATATGTATGTGAGAACGGACAGAAAGTTTTCTGGCAGTGTAGGAGATTAGCGGGTAAGATCTGAGGAGTCAAACCACGAGGCCTTCATTGGATCTATGAGAAGTAGGTGAAGGCAAGAATTGTGAACCCGCAGTGGTGTGGTGGACGGGTTCCCTGATAGGAAGGAACAGTAAGAAGTTGCAAGGAGTGCAGCGTACGGCCTGTTTGGCCATAACTAGCGCGATGAGAACGACACCGATGGTGGCACTGGAGATGTTGTTGGAGATAACTCCCCTTTAGTATGTGGTTGTGGCAAGGCAATGAAGGGTTACCTTAGAATGAGATATAAGGGAGAATCTTTCGGGGGGATCACACTAGGATCGAGGATAAGATTTGGCAGATGAACCAATTTCTGATCTCTAAAATTGATGAGATGAGCAAGAAATGGGGATTTGAGGGGGACTATGAGATTAGTATCAGCAGTTTAGGGGAGAATACTCTCACAAGGCTAATGCAGACGGGTAACGGCATAATTCACTGGTATACGGATGGCTCTAGACAGAAAGAAACTGTTCTGTCAGGAACGGGAGCAAGGTTGCAGGAGTTAGACTGGGGGAGATCTATGGCCTGGGTGGTATGGCCACTGTTTTTCAGTTTGAGGTCATTGGTATTATTGAACCTGCTGCCTTGCGCTTGCGAGGGAGTGGCAGGGAGAGATTAAAGAGGTGCGGATATTATCTGGCGGTCAGGCCGCACTGAGGGCTTTGAGTAAGTTGTGTTGGAGTTCCAAATTGGTGGAAGAATGTAGGAGAAGGTTTAATATCTTAGCTCGGATGAGCCAAGTGTGCCCCCACTGGGTACCCGGGCATGCGGGAAAAGAGGGCTATGAGAGGGCAGATCGGCTGGCTAGGGATCCTACTTACCTTTTTGTGATCCCAAGCCAGCCCTTGCCGTCACTAAGAGGTTCTGTGATAGTCAGATTAGACTTTGGGAGACGAGAGTTTTGGAGAAATGCTGGGAGGACACGTTAGGGGTGCCTCCAGACTAAAAGATTTATCAAAGTTTGATAAATGGACTAAGCAGGGGGTTTCAGACTACCTCCTGTCCCTTAGAAGGATAGGACTGAGGATCTTAGTGGGTGTAGTGATAGATACACATGGGTGTCTAGCCATTTGCAAAATATAGGAAGAACGTCTAATCCCATATGTCAGAACTGTGATGATGGAGTTAGGGAACGGTGTATCACTATGTCAGTTTCCCGGTTTCGCTGGTATTTGGGAGGCATCAATCTCGCAGGATTGCCTGGGAGAGTTGGAGCTGAAAGATATTTTGGATACTGTAGATAAACCGGTGGGAGATTTGTTAGGGGAATAATTTTGGGGGGGAGGGAATTGGGGGATAAAAGCCACATAGGCTTAGGTCCCGGGCCGGCAGACAACCAGTTTTAATAATAATTATAATAATAACTTCTTCGTACACATTATTAAAATTGTTACCTTTAAATTTAGAAGGCGCTTTATTACTTTCTCTCTCTCTTTTTTTTTTTTTTTTTTTTAATATTTTCTTTATTCCAGTTAAAATTTAAACTTAGAAGAAAATTTAACAGTTGTCCAACAGGGCAACAAAACTACATAACTATTTGAGGTGTGAACTATGAAAAGTTATGTATCCTCCCAAGTTTCTTGTACTTTGGAGAGTTAAAAACGTTTATATGGTAATTCTTGTGCAGAAGAGGTTGCCCAGAGGCAGAACTGTAGAAAGTATGAGGGACATTATTGCAATATCCACTGGTAAGGTGAACAGCCGCGCCCACTATTCGACGTTACCCAGTTTTCCCTTATACCCACCCACCCTCTGACAGTTCTACACTCTAAGGCATCCTACAAAACTTATATAATAAGATACAGAAGTTACAGCCCATTTCTGTTGAAACACCTCCTACTTGCCAGTACTGAAACCGGAGCTACGGCCAGATATGGAGAAAGTGAGGAAGGAAAACCCTAAGGTCCGGAAAAGACAAAGAGAAAAGACTTTAGGTTTCCACAGAAGGACAGGGTAAGTGGTGGAATAGAAGAAGGAAAGGGATTAAAAGCCGGTGAAATATCTACTACTTAGAGGCATAAAAACCTTAGGCTAGGATTATAAAAAAAAAAAATCAACCTTGATCCTTACCCGGCAATTTTAAATGGTTAAGAGTAGCATCGTCGGGTTAAAGGTTGGTGGATAAAGAAGTAAAAAGGTAATAGATACATTATCTTCTTCCCAAGAGACAAGCAAATATATAACTATAAAACAAAAAGCGTTTTCGAGTTTTATTCGATTAAATTAGTGCCATGAAATGAGGAAAATCCAGTACGGTTCCTATAAAAGTTTTGGACCAAACTCCTTTCGGTAACGTCAACTTCTAGTACTAAGAACACTTCAGAATAAGTGTTCTTTTTAATTTCTTCATAAAGAAAGTCCACTTTTTTAAGAAAGAAAAAGATTTCTAAATCCTAATTTACCTTTAACGAATCAATAGAAATAATATATTTGTATTAAAATACATCATGGTAAAATAGTGTGTAACGCAGAACATTTATTATCTCTAATTATGGGTTGAATACTGGAAAACATTAATTAGTTTGATATTTTTAAAAAATCAAACTATCATTATTACGTTATTTCAAATTCTGGTCTAGTATTGTCTATTTAGATTCTTTTTCCTGATAATGTCTATTGGAGTGTACTGTCTGGTATTGTCTACATGGAGTCTATTGCTACTGACATGCTTAGCAATAAGAAAAACATCAATCACAAACCGACCAGCAATTATTTTATAGTTTATTCAACAATTTTTGGTTTATCATGCTAAGCATATTATTGGTAGCAATCAATTTGTGTATAAATAAAATATTTGAATTTGGAATATAAATAAAAAACTTGAAGAAATTATTTGTCAATGAATTTTGCTGAGTCATTTCTAATTAATTTTTCGAAATTTTGAGGCCCAATTTAATATTAGTAAAATATCATCAGAAGAAAAAAAAACTAAAGTCAATTATATTGTTCCTCAATAATTAGAATCGAAATTCGTGGAAAACATCTGGGATATACCTAATTAAAATCAGCCAAGGAATGGCTAAAAAAGTTATTTAGAAAAAGTGAAGATCATACGATTAAATACGATACTAGAGGAAAATCGATGAAAATCATGTATGCGCCGTAGACCTTTGCCTCCGACTTACATAAACAAATTAATTTCCTGATTCCCATCACAATTTAGCAAAAAAATTCAAAGAGTTTATTTGTTCATAAAGACCTAAATCCATGTAGACATGTTTTTGTGAGAAATGCAAGGCTGAGAATCTGTCTGCTATGATGATTCATACAAGGTCGTAAATTGGAAGGACAAATATTACAATATTCGTATAAAAGGCGTTGAAGTCAATTTTAACAAACAGATCGGCTGAAAACTGTGTACATCTTGGTTTTGGATAATAACGAAGACGTTGCTACGTGTAAAAACCACTGACATGTATACGTTTCTGAACTGGACAACAACAACCATGATGACATCCTACGGAGAACCAAAGAAAACTAGCGGACAACTACGGTTTCATCAACGATATGCGGATCGGTGAAGAGTAGTGGACAAAGAAGAAAAGAATAAATGAATGAATTCAAACAGTTACTCGCATGGGGTGGTGTAAAGTGCCAGAACATATTTAACGCTTTTTCAAACTAGCTGCTGCAACTAGTTGCTAAGTGGGTTCGGATTAGATAAAACACACTAAACTTCTAACAACACCAGTTGTTCAACACAATAAATTACAAATAAAACACTGAAATACACTGTATAAACCAACAAAAATTCTCTCAGTTCCCTTTTTCTTCACTTTTTAACAAGCACGCACTTCATTTGTAATGAGACTGACTCACTCGAGCTGCTCTTCTCCTATTTGTACCAGTTGGAAAAGGTTCTGGAGGTTTCTCGAACATCTAGGTCGAGGAGACCGTGGGAGACCGCTGTAGAAGATATAGAGGCGCCCCGCTAGCGCTACCCAGCGGCCACGAGGAGAACTTGAGGTCCCTGATTCTTCCCCTAGATGGCACTAGTGACTGCGTTACAATATGAACTTTGTTATTTCATACCGTTACTCCTGTTTTCTATTTAAGAATAGTACGTTATTTACCTTAATTTAGATTTTTTGTTAAGTATTACATGTGTATATATGAGTGTGTGTGTGTTTAATAATAATTATATTGGAAAACAAGAAAAATAAAATAATTGCTGGTCTGTTTTGTTGTCAATATTCTATATTGTCTATGTCCTTTGTGTTCGTTCGTTTTATATATGTACACTAATTTTCGAGATATATATATATATATATATATCAGATATATATATATATATCCAGGGTGTCCCAAGGTATATGGATAACGACTTTTTCTCGGAAAACTACGATAGCTAGAAAAAAACTACAAAAATAGTTGTCCCGTAGTTTGTTGTTAGAATCCAAATTAATTTAAAATGTTTTGGTGCTTCGAAAGCGAGATACATGCACAACTTCATTTTTTTAAATGGGGAGGTGTGGTTTTTATTGAAGAAATAGATTCCTCAATTTTTTTTGTAAGAAAAATTTACTTGAACGGTTTTTTTTTTTCTTTCAGCGATATTTTACAAGTTATAAATGAAAACATGATTCCTATAAAAAATTTCAAAATGATATTATAACGGTTTTATTGATTGAATAAGAAGAAAAGTACTATTTTATTATAAATTTTATTCCTCATTAATTACAGATCTTGCTCGAACTGGTCTTCACCATTAGAGATGTATTTCTTTCGACGTAATGTACTATTGGCAGGAAAAAGCATGTAAATGCAGTCGTTATCCATATACCTTGGGACACTCTGTATATATTAGTTATAAACAAAACCATGTTTTTGAAAAGAAAGAAGATTGTAAACAACAGTAAATATAGATTTTCAAAGTTGAAGAAACAAACGTTATGCAAGAAAAATTACAAATAATAAACCTTCTATACAATAAAAATAACGGAAATAAATATGAGTAAAAACAATGTATTACAACAAATAAGTGAAATAAATATCAAAGTTACAGTCACGCAACAATTGTACATCTTTTATCCATAACCTAAATAATAATATATGAAAGATAAATCGATCACATATCAAGTTCTAGTGAATTAAGTAAATAATTCATTTCATTTTGTTGACTAACCTACCAGAACTAACAACTCTATACCATGTTAAAATATTATGTTTCCTTACATAGACAGAATATAAAATAAAATATATTTTCTATTTATTTTTATATTTATTAAAAGTAAATATATATTAATAACATAATCATAATAAAGGAAAATCAATTAAGTTTAATAATCATTCCTAGAACTGTCTGGGTTTACAAATATCCAATTACAACAATATTAATTTATTATAAGATAGAATAATATGCAGTTTAAAATAATTAGAAAAGCTAAATTATTGATTTTAAAGCCAGATTAATTATTTAAATTATAGTTGTTGAGGTTGATACAGAACAAATTTAGTTGATACACTGGTTTTTTCCACTTAGGTACCAACACCCCTCTTAAACCTAGTTAGATCCTAACAAAAACATTTTTAAAAATCAGTATATCAACTAAATTTGCTCTGTGCAAGTCTATGTTATTACACTGTTTGACAAATACATCTTAATGATGAGCGAACGCCCGAAACCAGTCGATGACCACAAAAAGAAGTAGGCTATCACGGAAAATACGTATCTCTCATAATATTTCAATTATAACTTTTTAAATTTAAAAATTTTTGCCTTTTCTTACTTCGAATTTTCTCATTTCGTAAATTTTCTCGTATGTAAGAGGAAGTACTGAGATAATGTCAAATTTTCGAAATTGAGTTTTTATCGGAAATATAAGTTTTCCGTGCGGCGGCTCTTAAGTATGAAAAAGGTTTCCCCGGCCATTTTCATGACAATACACTTGAGTTTCCGGATTGAGACCGTGTCACTTGGTTTGCTAGAAGCCGACATTTCACCCATATTGCAATGACTTTCTTCAGAGGTCGTTACACATCTTGAAAGCTGTAGATTCATTGCTACATTAGCTACCAAAATGTAACGACCCCTGAAGAGGCTCATTACAATCTGAGCAAAACTTCGGTTTCAGGCAAACGACTGACACGTTTTCAATCCGGAAACTCATGTTTTTTTTTTACGAAAATAGCCATGTATATCCATGAATATTCAATTTCAAAAATTTGACATGATCGCACGCAATACTTCATCTTACGGCAATAAGAGGAAGTAATAAATTAAGTTGCTTTCAAGTTAAGAGTCCTCATTTAACGTGATAGATTAACATAGACAATTTATTATATAAAATTGTATTATATACCTAATAGACACAAATATAGTATATACGAGGGTGGTTTGAAAAGTTCTCGGAATCACCGCTAGATGTCAGTGCTAGAGCAATGAGGTTCCCGCGCAATAATCACACATCCTTTTGTGGACGTGAACAACGTGGCGCGTTCAGTGCTCCTGCTGCAGGAGAGTGGTAGTGACGACTCTTTGTTGTTGTTCCTGCGTAGTGATTTGTGACAATGGAAAAAACTGAGATTCGAGCAGTGATTAAGTACTTTGTAAAGAAAGGTATAAAAGCAAAGGAAATTCATGCCGACTTTCAGAACACACTGGGGGACTCTGCTCCTTCATATTCAACTGTTGCCAAGTGGACTAGCGAGTTTAAATTTGATCGGGAGAGCTTAGATGATAATCCGCGTAGTGGACGGCCAAAAAGTGAAGTGCTACGACCCCAGAATTTATCGCAAAAGTGCATAAAATGGTCATGGAGGATCGTCGACTGAAAGTGCGAGAAATTGCTTAAGCTATAGGGATGTCATCTGAACGGGTATATCACATTTTAACCGAAGAATGGGAATTGAAAAAATATCGGCAAGATGGGTGCGGCGGCTCTGACATTGGACATAATCGCACCAGATTGGAAATGTGTGTCCGACAAAGGTTGCCCGTTTTCAGCGCAATCAACAAGATTTTTTGCGCCTGTTTCTGTCACAAATGAAACTTGGGCCACTACTATACCCCAGAGACAAAACAGCAGTCAAAAGTAGTGGAACATTCTGACTGTCACCACCCCAAAGAAAGCAAAGGGCAGTCGTTCCGGCCGGAAGGTCATGGCCCCGCAGTTTTTCTGGGAGCAAAACGCATTTCTGCTGAGCGATTATCGTCCTGATGGCAAAAACAATTACGGGGCAATACTATGCAACCTCCTAGACCAACTACAGGAAACAGATACGGAAAAAAAGCCTGGTGGGCAAGGAAGAAAGTCATCTGCATCAGGAAACGCCCCCGCCCGCACACAAGTGTTATTGCCATGGCAAAACTTCAGGAACTGAGGTACGAATTGTTGCCACATCCACCTTATTCACCTGATTTGGCACCATCAGACTTTCATCTCTTCCCCAAGCTGAAAATTTTTCTCGGTGGACGGAGATTTCCTACAACGGAAGAACTGACAGCCGAATTGGAGAGGTACTTTGCAGGCCTGGAGGAATCTCATTTTCGAGATGGGATAAAGGCATTGGAACATCGCTGGACCAAATGCATTAGTCTACAGGGAGACTATGTTGAAAAATCAAAGCAGTTCCACCGAGGCTTACCTCGGTAGTGTCTTAACACTTCTTTCTAGTACATTCCGAGAACTTTTC
>JAAEAF010013758.1:10000-11864 GCA_011037195.1 Triatoma infestans | reverse complement strand
CGGCAGTTTAAAAAACTACCTCCCCCTTATGCTACACCTCTCATGTCTTCTTACAGTACCAGACTAGAGTCAAGCTCAACAGGGTCTTCTTTCCCCGCTGATTTTTCCAAGCCCGTTCCCTTGGCCGTGGTTTCGCTAGATAGTAGATAGGGACAGAGGGAATCTCGTTAATCCATTCATGCGCGTCACTAATTAGATGACGAGGCATTTGGCTATTTTTTTTTTTTTTTTTTTTTTTTTTTTTTTTTTTTTTTTTTTTTTTTTTTTTTTTTTTTTTTTTTTTTTTTTTTTTTTTTTTTTTTAATATTTGCTGCATGCAGATGCTAGGCGCAGCCTGTCTACGCCCAACACCTACTCTAAATTTTGAAGTGGCGAACCACATATGGCCAAGAGAAGGGGAGCAGCTCTTCCCCCAATTGCTGAAACATTGCACCCCGACTCAACCACTAGGACGCCCTCCGCACCATTGTCATCTGGTTGAAGCGCGTCCAGTTAGTGTGGGATCCCTGTAACACACGCGTCACCACCCCATTTAGAATGCCCGGAGGAATTCCAAACGAGATTAGATCGGCGTATGATCGGCGGGACCAAACTCCACGCCAGGAAATGGTTGCTGATGAAAATGCAACTTCCTGGGGGAGAGACCCAACCCTGGCCGCCACAGCTCGGCTCAGGTCTGGGTTGTCGGCATAATACTTAATTTTGCTTTTATGAGCGAGGTCCAAAGGCCTCGTTCCGCCGACAATCTGGGTATCCAGTACCAACGCTCCTGCCCGGCCGTGTGCTATAATATCGGGCTTCCGGAGTCCGACTGCGGTTTGCAGCCTAGGCTCTTGCTCGCCCTGCCAGCCGCAGCCACGCAAGGCCGACGCAAGAGTATTGCAGACAGCGTTGTGCCGCAGCACCCTGCCACCATGCGTGCGAAAGCAACGCTGAACTACATGTGCAGCCGTTTCGTCCTCAGGACAGCCCGCTCTGCATCGGACCGATTGTGCAGCCCTGCGACTCCCCCTAGATGTTCGAACTCGACACGGCAAAGAGTTGATCCTGACATGCACGTGCTGGACGAAATCGCGCCCCGGTATTCCATGCGCCCCGGCTGCGACCCATCGGGTAGAACTGCTCGAGTGCGAACACTCTCGCAGCTCAAATCCATCGACGGAGTCGTGAAGCCTGCGCGCCCAGTAATCCTTTCGATTAGGCCGAGGCCCATCTACCGGGATACCAAGACGCTGCAATGTCCGGGTTGCCCAGCTGACTTTGCGTTGAACTCGGCGCGAACGCCAAGCAGCCCGCGCAACTGGGTAACTGGAGGACGAAAGCTTCTGGAGCCTTTTCAAGGTGAGCTCGGGAATCATAGTCCTCAAAGAGGGGATTCCCAAGCCACCATCCTTCACTGGAGCATGGAAAAAACCGAGGGCCACGTCCTTGGGGAGCCGTAGCCACCCACGTACATGCCGCCGGATCTGCCGGTCGAGCTGGAGGAGCCTTCCGTCAGTTATATTGCCAAGAACGAGGCCGTGAACAAACCTCGGAATGAAGAATGTCCTGAGGAGCTCAAGACGCTGCTGGGGCTTCAGCGGTGCTTTGGAGACATTCTCCAGCGCCGACGATACGTCCAGCTCTAGCGTTTTCGCCCCCTTTGGCGCAAGCTCCACCCCGAGGTACCTCCACTGCGAGACCGCAGTAGATTGCGTGATAAACGACCCACCAATTGAAAATTGGGGGTCGGTAACGACCTTCATTTTCTTGTTATGTCCATCCGGGATGAAAGAGAGTGCGTGACACTTGCCGGGGTTGAAGTGTAGCTGCTGCTTCAATCCTCTCAAGGGCAAGCCTCATGCCCACCCTCGACGAAGCAACG
>JAAEAF010013758.1:0-5000 GCA_011037195.1 Triatoma infestans | reverse complement strand
TTCCAGCCTCTGTTGTGGTTTGATTGGCGCACGATGGACCCTATACAGTGCTGCCTCGATCTCCGGCTCAGCTTTCTGCACTCCAAGTGGCCCAAACGGGACTCCCAGGTACTTAAAACCATCGGCTATCCCAAGAGCCCTGACCCCGGAGCCCGCCACTTGGAATCTTACTTCCGAGTCCACCTTAATCAGTTTTTGCCTGCCCGACGGGTTCAGACACAGGGACCACGATTTGGCCGGGTTAACCTTTAACCCGCATTGCGCCAATCCCGACTCAACGGCCGAAATCAAGGATCTCATACCTATTTCGGAGGACGCAAACAACAGCAGATCATCAGCATACGCCAACGCGTTGAACCTAACCCCGGATACCCCGGTCCAAAAGCCCCCTCTCTCTGGCAGGCCACTCAAAACATGGTCCATTACCATATTAAACAGGAAAGGCGACAAAGGGTCACCCTGCCTAACCCCTCTGGCAACCCGAATAAGTCTCGACCTCTGGCCCCTCCACTTCAATCTCAGAGAGGATCGCCTCAAACAGGACTGGATATACTTTCTTAAATGCAACGGCGCCCCTTTAGCCCTCAATACACTTAGAATGGCCTCGTGACTCACAGTGTCAAATGCTTTGGCAACATCCAGACTAAGCACCACAATTGAGCGCCGCGACTTACGTGCCTTCTGCAATATTGCGTTGAATCTCACCACATTCTCCCCCCCCCCATCCATCCCAGAGATAAAACCTCTCTGGTTCGGAGAGTGAGAGTACACCTGCCCCAACCGACGTGCCAGTATCTTATGATAGTGTCTCAATATCACTGACGCCACCGTTATAGGCCTATACTCCCCTGGCGAGGCGGGCCCTGCCGTCTTCGGTATGAGACTCGTCTCCGCCTCCAGCAACTGCGACGGCACCTCTCCCCACATCATAAAACAGTGAAACAAGATCCTCTTAGCTGCCAGTGGCACTCTAACCCACTCTCCCGGCTCGATACCATCCGGCCCGGCACATGTCCCGGCCGCCGGCATGGAGCCGGTTATCTCATCCGCCGTCAAGGGGGAAAATATGTCTCCCATTGCCCATCTCTCCACAACCTGCTCCGTTTCACCTTGCCAGGGAGACGATTCCACCTCAAAAAGCGCCGCCCAGTACTCTTCCATGTCACCCAAACTCTGGGGCCCCAAATCAGTCCCTCCCCCCAAAATCCGGCTAACAGCCGCCCTGCGGTCAGTTTTCCATAGTCGCTGAATCTCCCCAAAAAGCCGTCTCCTGCGCTGCCGCGACGTCCCCAACTCATCCTGCCCCCTCCGTTCACCCTCACTCGGAATAGGGGTGCTACCCAATTCCCTCATAAAAACTTCCGTCCACCACTGCACTAAGGGACCAGTTGGATCACGGGAAGCCAAGACCGCCTCACCCGCCTCGACAAGATATCCAGCCGCCCAAGGGGCCGGCCCCAATCTACTTACTACCTCCATGTCCTGTCTCAAGATTGTACGCAGCTCCTCCTCCCAGCGCGCCTCAGCGCTGCTCGCCGACCCCACCGCATGGTCTTCCGACTGCACCCGAATAGGCGAATCCCCTCGCGCCATACGCGCCGCAACCAACCGTTTATACTCCCCCGTCTTTCTAACCCCCTTTATACTGTCCATGGTACGACCCCCGGAGAGACCCACCAATCGTCTTATCAAATCCCCCCGACAACCCTCACGAGTCAGTCTTGCCTCCCAGTCCGCCAGTAATTCCATCTCTTCCGGAGACCATCTCCGCTTCACCCGATCCACAACAATCCCTTGGTTGAACTGCACCGGGTGCGCGCGCTTCCGATGTAGGCCAAGACCCGTGACAGAGCTAAACGCCCTATCGCACACCTCGCACACGTGACTCAACTCACTTGCCATAATCAATTGCTCTGACCCTTGATTCCACAGACTTCATCCAGCCAGGGCACTCGGCACTGTTGATCCTATGGTCGAACTTCTTCCCCAAACCTTTACATAACCCGCACTCCGGAGGATCACCGCTCCTAGGACAATCTTTCATCCGATGCCCCGACTGCGAGCAATGGCCGCAAACGTCCTCCTTGGCCCTACAGTATTTAGCGATGTGCCCAAGCCCCTGGCACTTGTAGCATCGCGAGATACCTATGTAGTCATCAACTCTACAAGCGGACCACCCAACATACACGCGCCCCTTGGAAACCAACATTTCCCTTACCGACGACGACACCTCGAAGACTATATTAACCACCTCATTGTCCCTCCTACCGGTTTTAAAAAGCACCTTGCAGTTGCTGCGGAACTCCGCTGCCTGCCCCTCATCCAGATTCTGATGTTGGATTTGCTCCAACAATTCAGCCTCCCCTAGTGCCCTAGGCACATCGTAAACTATCACCCGCGGCAGGTCCTTGCCCAGCTCCTTAACAGTGACCCCCATAGCGGCCCAACGCTCATCACCAATGTGGATCTGGCCCTTGCTGGTAGAATCTGTCTCCAGAACTACTGACCGCGATCCCCGCTTCCTCAGCCCCACGACTTTCCACCCCTCCAAATCCGGATTGAAGCGCCTCTTAAGGTCTTCCTTAACCTTCTCTGCCGACTCCAACTTGCTTCCCTCCACGGGGCTTATAATAAGCGCCCTACTCTTCTCACCGCGTGCCTTAGTGGCAGCGACAACCTGGGCAAATGAGGCCCCTCCCCTCCTACCCCTCCCTTCCCTTCCAGAGATCACCGCATCACTCAACCCACCACTCATCACACCACTCACCAGACCACTCACTCCAAGTGCCCCACTCCCCCTCAAACCATCTATCTTCCTGCTGACCTCCTCAAGTTCCGCGCCGACCTTCTCCAGAGCTGCCTTCGGTGAAAGCTCCCTGACTACTTCCTCCAGCTCTTTCCTTTCCTGCACCTTGTTGTCCAGAACCGCGTACTGCTGCTCCATTTTGCTCATTAACTTTGCTAACTTCTTGAATACGTCCATCATGTCCGCCATCCTAGCCAGAAAGACCTTTGCTGGCCCTTCCCCAATCCTCTTCCTGTCCTCGCAAAACTTCACAGCGTCCCTCTCTATTACAATGGCCTCACTAACCAACTCCAGAGCCTCTGGCGAGGAGAGCGGCAAGCTCACCTCAGATCTGCCCTCATAAAACTTGACCCGGCCCCCCGGCCCCGGAAAAGCCGGAGACCCCCCACCAGTGGCCATACTCAACCGAAAAACAAAAAGGAACCACTGTGTGAAGGCAGCCCCAACACCAGCAATTCACTTATACAAAGTCAACTGTCTCTTCTGAAACTATATACCAGCAAACAAACGAAATTTTTCTAAGTGTTCAAACGGCGGTTGAGTTCTACTATCCGCACAACACTATATTTAAAACGGCGGCCCGCAGCTGCTATTTGCACAACACAGCCTGGTATTGCAGGTATAGGCGATTGGCGGCGCCGTGCAATACTCTAAACTAATTTTAAAAATAAAAAAAATACAATTAATTAAACAATTAATATTAAATTATAAAACTTGGCTCCTAGTCCACTTGATTGTCCTGATACCTAGCGACTTTTTAGAGGCTTGCCAACGCTCGCCTGGTCGCGCTAAAGTCCTCAAATTTGAAATTCTTGTTCTGGGGCGCCGGAACTTCAAGATTACAGCATTTCCAAACTCCGCGAGGCTACGCCCCCTTGGCCGGGGGCCCCACCACCCGTCGCGGTCAAACTTCACAGGCTGATAAGGCTGCAATAACCTTCTAAACACCACAGCGCAATCAGTCCACTACTTAACTGCAGCACAGCCCAACCGGAAGACACCTCACCAACCACGTGTTTTCTTGCCACCCGTCCCACCCTGCCTCATCCAAACATTCAAGAGCTTATATCTCCTAAGCCATTCAACCTAAGAAGTCCCCGAAAGATGCAAAGTGTGGCAAACTCACCCCTCTAAACGACAATACACTTCGCCAAGGTGGGGCTCCGCCTCCTGGGCCCCACTACTGCAACACAGCTTAAAGGGCCTAAAACTCGCCCGCTAAGCTCCGCTCAACAGTCCACGATGGCACACAAGGTAGGCAGCTACTTCATCAACACATATGCCAAAAAACAGATTTTAACACTCACCCTAACTAATTTAAAAAAGAAAGAGAACAGGACCACTTCACAAACGATGTGCACTGTTCAACAGCTAGACGAACACAGGTCTTCTTTCCCCGCTGATTTTTCCAAGCCCGTTCCCTTGGCCGTGGTTTCGCTAGATAGTAGATAGGGACATGTTGTTGTGAGCGGAACGGAAGAAGGCGGAACTATTCCCGAAGGCAAACCAGCCAACTTCCTCCCACAAAATAGATTATTGGGACTCTACCATCATCACTGCAAATCCTCGACCACCACGAAACCTTTCCGCAGCTCGTGAGCACGGAGACTGAGCGCCGCCGGGCTGACTCACGATCCCATGGTACCATTTCATAGAGGGAACAAGTCCCCTACTTAAAGGCCAGAATGGTCACTGGCCCGGGCATGATCAGGAAACTCCTGAACGTGCCCTACGGTTTTACCACATCCTCCTGGCACCAGCTTGGACTTACCATGCCATTCCGGATGCAGTGGGTTTTCCGTACCCGACCCAAAACCGTGTTTACATCCCCTCCACCCATCCAATACCGTACCCCAACTAATCCCCCTCTAAATCTCGCAACTCTTTAGCTTCCAATACTCTACGCGCAAAGAGCGCAAACTCGCCGAAGCCTCTCTCACTCACCATTCGTTCTCTTACAAACTCTAACCTAGCAACCGCAGCTTCTCGACAAACTCGTTCCTAATATCACTCCACAAGACACACTCAAACAACACATGCTCTACACTTTCCTCTTCCATACCACACCTACATCCCCCACTCTCACATAGTCCAAGTGAATACAGCTTACCTCTGAAATTTCCGTGACCACCAACCAACTGAGTGACGTAATAGTCAGGTTCCACCCATACCGCATTACAGCGATCCAACACAC